>VZTO01025537.1:9318-19794 GCA_013400615.1 Syrrhaptes paradoxus
TTTTTTTTTTTTTTTTGAAAGACTGAAGGCCTTAATCCTTAAAAGCCTTTTTGAAAGAAATGTTACTAGATGCTGGCCTTGCAGCTGGGCCCAGATTGAAAGTGCACTTACATTTTCATGTTTAGCGCTGAAGGACTCTGAAGTTAGCCCTCGCACTCCACATAAAAGCTTTGGAAAGGGCATTCTTTGCTACTCGTGCAATTCATTCTTTAAGAAAAGGAAATGGAAAGAAAGATTTCATGTCCAGGGCTTCAGGCCTTTGATCATTTGATGAACATTGGATCCTCAACCTGGGCCTCCAGCTTCTCAGGCCAGACAAAGAGGGCCCCGGCCGCACAGGCTGGGCCTCGGTTCCCGCCCGAACAAAACCTTTGGCGGCTGCACAGTGTGACAGCCTGGGAAAGGCCCACCTCAGCAGGGCTGAGATGCCCGCTCTGCCCTTTGATCTTTCATTTAAACCCCAGCCAAAGCACCAGGTCAGGGGATTTCACGTCGCACACCCCCATGGGCAGAGGGGAGCAGGTCAAGAACAAAATGGGGGTGACCGATCTCCAAAAAGCCCTGTGACGCCTTTCTCTGGCCAGTTTCACATGACTTGTCTGGTATTGTGAAGCGCTAAGCCCACACTTAAAATGGAATTTGACATTACATGGTACAATGGAGTCAATAAATGGCATTCTTCAGTGCTTTTACAACAAAGTCAACCCTCCCTTAAGTGGCTGAAAGCCCCAAGCTAGAAAATACTTCTCATTTACTTCTTTATGTGAGTAAATTGCATATACTTTAAATCTAGTTTTCATTAGAGCTTCTCATTGCCGATGACTGAAATGAGCTGAAAAAATACCTAACAAAAGTCTACATTAATTTTACGACGTACCATTGCTTCTGTTTTTGAAGACTAGTTTGTCATGTGGCACGTAACAAGCATTGGAAATATCTCCATATTCCTTGACAGAGTGAAAGCCTACTTTCCAATGAACATGAAAAACTAACCTCATCCCACTGAAAAAATTATTTTCAGTACAGTGCTGAAGAGAAGGCAAACACACAACTTCTTTTAACATTTGCAGTACGTTCCACAGGATCCTTGTGGGCAGAAAATTATGTCCACGTTTGACGAGACACGTTAACAGTCAGAATATGGAGACAAAAAAATGTTAAACTCTTATTCCTAAAGGGACAGGATGCCACTATGTCCCACAGGACTGGGATACGCAGGATGCAATAGATGACTGCAAAACATGGGGTGTATTTTTAAACTACATACAAAAATACGTTTATGTTAGAAGATTTTAAACAGCAGTAAAGCGATTAAAACTCAAAGAACTAAATATTGTTTCTCTACGTAAATTAATAAATGTTTTTACAATTAATCCTTTCTTTTTTAAATACACATATGTACATAATGCCAGATCACGGTAGCTTAAGTACTCTGTTTAAGAAAGGCAAATAACTATTTTTCTTTATTTTCAACCTCACAAGATTTCTCTTCCTCTTAAAATGTGGTTCTATGAAACTGTGATACAAACAGGGCCAAAGGCATGAGGAAGGGGTACAATGTATAAATAAAGCTTACTATGCCTTTTTAACATGCAGTCAGGTTTACATGCCCACTTTTACCCTCCTTCCTTTTGAAGATGGTATGAATATTAAAAATACCGTTTAATTCTAACATACAAAGATTATTTTAGCGTATCTTAAGTATTTCCCACCATGAACCATTTACCAATCCATACAAACTAAAGGAATGGTCCCAATCTCTAGAAAATCTATAGACATCATTTTAAACAAACAACACTATACAGGCATGTTGACAGATGATTTCCCACTTCATAAAATTGTATCTCACAGATAAAAACCTAAAGAACAGAAAAGTTAAATAAATTGTTCAATATTGAGCAAACAGTGCCAGAGCTGGGAATATAGCATTAGCTGATGTATTTTTAATCTTCTGTCCTGTTCTCTCCAGTTTTTTTCCTCCTAAGAGACAAATCTTTGCAGCACATGAGTCCCTGCCTGGTACCAGCTCTTTTAGGTGCCTTGGCAGCAATGCACGGCTACAAAAAGAAAAGTAATCGCGTTTGACCGTTGTGGCTGGGCAGTTGACATGGGACGGGGCAACAGTCATGAAGCAGCACTTATGTAACCACTAAATCAGGATTGTACAGCCCCAAGGCATCTTCTTCTAACAACTGTAATAACTATTTTAAATGATAAATTTAAAAATTCAAATACTTCTCAACAGCACAAAAACACCTGCTCATTCAGAAAGCATTTGTGTTCAGGTTTGTTGTTTGAAATAGCTATGAAAATAAAACTTAAGGACGTTCAGGAAAAGAGTACAATTTGCCTCTAATTTATTCTCAGATTTTCTGTGAATATTGCTCCACACGTTGTCATGGCAACACAAGCACATCTTTCAGTACAGAGGACGTAACAAGCCTTTCGATTCTCACCTTTGGCCATTTTATTGAGAACCATGTCAATTAGAATGTAGGTTCCACTTCTTCCCGCACCATCGCTGCCAACAGAAAGGGAAAAAAGAAAAAAATAAAGCCTATCAATGTGCATCAAGACTCAACATGAAGGCACCTGCCCTTAATGTTATACTGTTAGATATAGAGGGGAGAGGACAGAACAAGGGGCTAAAGTAGGGTTCCAAGAGGGGGTGAGAAAGCTTGCTCTGAATTAACACAAACTGCCTGTGGAAGATTAACTATTAGCCTGCTTTGTTTTGATTTTTTAAGCTGAGTTGTGTTTATGCAATAAAAGCATTTTAACAGTGGAAAATCAGTAACCCTAAACCAGCATACCATTTCTGTTCAAAGTGTATACAAAAATGGGCTTATAGGCACTTGTATATAAGACCAAGAACCACAAGATTAAGCTAGACCAGAACATTGTCCAGACTGGTCCCCAAATGTTGCAGATTGTGTTTAAACACAGCAGTCAGAGGGAATGCATAGAGAGATCTGTCCGAGAACCAAAATATCTGATTACTGTGGGACTGCAATCTTTCTTCGCTATATATCGTGAGTGGTTTGTTTTTTCTTTTTATGTTTCCCTTTAATACTTCCTTAGTTGCAAAGCCCAGAAAAAAATATGATCTTGTAATTCCTAAGAAAGAGCTTTAACTTTTGTGTATCATCAGCCCTTCCTCAGAGATGTGAGACCAAGCCTTGGGAGGGGAAATCCCTAATCTGAATGCAGCTTGTGTCCCTCTCAGAGATCAACGTGTAATTGTCAGCATGATGCTCTTTTAGAGCTGCTGTTAGCAAACATAATTAAGACTTTAAGTAAAAGCTTTTTTTATTTCCCTCCCCAAAATTTTTATAAGGTGTATGTGTGACCAATTAGGCTGGAATGTAGTTTTATTAATTAAGCCACTATTTTTATTGATAGCTCAATTTGTGTACAAGAATTAATGAAAGGAAAAATAATAGAACAGTGTGAAGCGGATTATTACATTCTGTTTATAGGCAGGCTATGAAACAATTTTTTGTTAAGTCTATGTAGACAGAGGCTTTTTTCTTTCAGTTACTAGATCTCTGCTTAGAGAAAATGAGGTAATGGTAATAATTTTTTTTCTTTCTATGTCTACAAAGGGAATGAAAACATAATCTTATTAGTTAAACTGAATAACGAGAGACAAGGCGGCAATTGGGCCCAATAAAAACAAAAACTACTGAGAGGATGGTAGAAATTTCCATCTATCACAGTAAGGAAAGAGCAAGAAACTTGACGGCTCTTCATTCTGTTTCAAATGTCTATTTTCTCAGGCTTCCCGAAGGCCATCCAAACAAGCCTGCTCGTGAGTGTTCACCTCTGCAGAGGGCCTCCTGGCATCCTGCTGAGCCATAGGTGAGAAACACGTCCCCTCTCTCCTCACTTCCACCCAAAGTGGAGTGCCACATGTCAAACAACCTGCCTCTTAGCAGGGCTGGTTTTCTGTCTTCCTTATCTACGTGAATAACTTTGATAAATAAGTGCAATATTCTCCTTAGAATTCTGAACCTCCTATGTCAAAACCAAACATCAATATCGTAGTGGTAAAGTTTTCCATTGGCCCCCAATAGCTTTCATGTGCATCTGTCAGACTGTCAGGCCTAAAGATCATCTGTCCTTCAAAGGTTACTCCATCACTGGGTAGTTATCCACTCCCTGACATTGCCCCCTTCTTACCATGATCACTAAAAGTATGCAAAGAAGAAACAGAACATAACAGTTAATAAAATAAAGACTAAATTGGGAGGGAATGCAAGGAGCCACTACAATTTTCAAAGAGATTTATGAAATTTATGTGCTACTTATATTTGAAAGGGTGACCATATATTACTAAGTCATGGCACAACATCTACGAAATCATGGGAAAGAACAATTTTACTATGAGAACAGATCCTAAGCATTAATTACCATTAAAAGCCAGACGAGTTATTTATAATACCTTTGGCCTACCTCACTATCTCTTTAGTGATTTATCTAAAGCTTCAGTTCACCCATTTTGTTTATATCTGTATTAAATTCTTACACATACAAATCTCTCTAAAGCTATTTTAGAAATTGTACTTGCCTGCAATGAACAACTACTGGACAAGAGCGACCCCTGTAGCACTTGTTTACTTTTCTGAAATAAAAGAGACACAAAAAAATAATTAAGCATATTACATAGTTTCTTTAGCCAACTGTTCAAAATAAGCAGTAAGAAAAAGCAAATATTGCAGTCTTTAAAGAAATAGGTTGATACTTTCCTAATATAACAAGCAGTTGTTACATACATATTTTGTTTAAAGTTTGCTTCTGCTTTGCTGCTGTAGAAATCCCACACAACATCCCATTAATGCTGTTGGCTAGGCAAAATAGATCTCTTTTCTCAAATGTCTCATGTCTTAGCTCCAAAACTAAGATTATCATGATATGCTTTAATTTTAAAGCCAACTTTGAGTTCATGAGCTTGCTCAAAGAAATATCGAGGGGCGTCAAACTGAATCCAAAATAAAAAATGGCTATTCCAGTATATGTTGTACAATGTATGCTGATTTGTAAAACCAGTTGTCCCCAGGAAGGCAAATACCAAATCTCCTGAAAAGCTTCTCACAAAATTCTAAAATGTAATCTATTGTGGTAAAAATAACTAAAACCATCAGTAAGCTTTACTGCTAGTGCAGAAGTCTTATGTATTTAATATTTACACATTATTATCATCTCCAGCTTCCTAGTTAAACATTCTCAGTGGCAAGAGGATATATGTGAAGTACAGCTATAGAACAGGTCTGTGATATGTAAACTCAGTGAAGGAATTAACTAGTGCTGAAGCAAACCAAGATACTCAGTCTAAGAATAGAACTCACAAAATTGGTTTAAATCTATTTAAATTGCCTTACAAAAGACAAAATCCTAACCTTCTCTTCTGCTCTAGGATATATTTTGCATGTCAAGTATGTTACAGGCCCAAAAAACCATAAAATATGCACACATATGTTAACAAGGCAAGCTGAATAAAGGCTAAAATGGGAAAGCATTGCTTCAAGAAATCAAAACCTTTCATTCAATTTCCTTGATAAGATGCTTTTAGTTTACTGGAGCTAGAAGATTTCCTATAAAACCATTTCATAGGGCAGCTTCCAAGGCGTGTCCAGACCCTCTAATAATCCCCAGCTCAGTGCAACTGTTACATAGGATGCTGACTGTGAAACTGAAGTGAGGTCCTGGAATTTGGCAACCGTAGTACGATGTCATTATGAATTTTAAAGTATAACTAACCTACTGAATCATTTAGTTCTTGGCTGTTCATCTATTCACTAACATCTGTGCTGTGAAAACATGCATATATCTTTAAACATTGCTTACAGTATAGCCTGAAGATGCCTAAACTTCTAAATCTGACAGTGAGTCAGGATACCTGGAACTCAACCCAGATAGGCTATGGAGATGTTGATGATGTCCCATGAAACTGTATTTTCACATTCTGCTTTTTATTATTTAAGATTCTAACCAAACGTGATAACAATATTAAGTTCTTGTCATGATTCCCTTTGAACATTAGAATTCAGGGATTTTTCACAACTCTTTCTCTTTTGCTTACTGATGTAAAGTATACTTGCAGAGACATTCTGTCTCTATTTATATTCCTTGGATGTAAGTAATTAATGCAGTAGAACAACCTTCTATGAAGTGGTAAGTCATTGAGAAGCACCTGATGTTAGAAGTTAAATGGACCATTTATATGTCCATAAATGCATACATACGCAGGCACTACCAAGCAAAACTTCCATGATTTAAGTTGCAGCACAGTTTTCACACGAAAGAATCATTCAATTCTTGATGGTCATATCTGAGGGTCAACTCCTTCTATACAATATAAAGCCTGGTATTCATTTGTTGTATTGTATGGTAAATTAAATTTGAAATGTCTGTAACAACACCTGATACAGTCAGTCTACATTTGCCTACGTGCAGCTGGTAGTCCTCCACCCCCCATCATGTGCATTAGTAAAGAGTCACTTCTGCATTTAAAATATTAAATAAAGGTTAATAACCACAGAGGGGTATTTACCAGTTCTTTTTCTGCTTGTGTGGTTCCTTTGTTCCTTGCATGGCACCACTAATATGATATCTGCATGTTGGGACTAGCCATCTACCAAAGTCCTAATATAATTTCAGTGGCAAACTTGATCTAACCCTCTCAATAAATCAGACAGCCAGAGACACATGTTAGGGAAAGACACCTTATGTTTGTCAGTTTTATTGAAAGCGTTTCAAACATTTTCATTATCACACATTTCAGAAAACACATTAAAACAAAGGGTTTTAATCCAGCTGGTTCATAGCTTTGTCTGTATATAGTTTATGAAAATATTTAGAAATACAGCAACATCTCGTTTCATTTAGTTCTGGCTAATGAGAGTGAGCTGAAAATTCATCAGTAAGCAAAGTTCTTGAATGTTGAGGAAAATATATATTTTATATATATATATATACATATACAGGGAGAATTAACTTAGAAAGAATGATTAGTAATACAAACCAACCCTTGGCTCATTGAGTGAAAAAGAAATCATCATGCAAACCATCAGCAAGCAAAGGTCAGAGGTCGTTAGAGGCTCAGAAAAGGGGCTTCCCACATTGTCCCTGCAGCAGAGTCACAGTTTCCAATGATCACTTTTGTGACTATGCAACTGGGCTCATATTACTAGCTGCAACATCACAAAAATGACACTGGCAACCGCTAATTAGCTGGCAAAATAAGAATTTGTCCATTTTTAAAGTGAGCAGTGTTAGTAAATGCCATTGCACACAGCGAGAAGTGATAGCATAATAGATATATATTTTAAGCAAAGCCCTCACATGTGATGCTAATTATCTTTTAGCTTAGCAGTCCCTCTTTAAAGTGTAAATGTGCTCCCTCTGGGCTCAAGAAATATTTAATTACACATATCAGTGCATGACTAACAAGCTAGTCCAGAGCAATAATGATTGGTCTATTGTTCAAAATGAGATTAGGACTCCAGAAGCATTTAAAACTGACCAGCGGTTTCTGCAGTAGCCTCACCTCTCAGGGACTGTCTTTTGCACAGATTTGTTAAATATATAGAATAATCTCTTTTTGGCAATTTATACCTACATTATGAAAGTATGATAGATTATTCTGTAAGTTTTAATGTATGTGCTAAATGCAAAATCATCTAAACCACTGTCTGATACATAGCAAGAAAAATGTAAGCTTTCAGTTTTCAAAGAGACTTGCAAAATTTACTTCAATAAAAATTTTAAGGTCCATATTTCCACAGACTCTGGGCAAGGTAATTTTGGGAATCCAATTTTTCTTGGTGATGAATTATAAAAAATAGCGGGTTGGTTATGTATATGCTTAATTTCATATATGTATGTGAATATATAAATATACACACATATCCATATATATTTACAAACACACTGAATGCACAAAAACACAGATAGATTAGAAGAAATGAGAGCAGCCCCTTCCTAGCACTACGCTACTATGAGTATGGTAGCGCTGTCAGATGTTTATTCTGGGGGCTTTATGACTCAGCTGTCGTAATCCAGCAGTTTGTACTTTAAATAGGAAGCTTCAGGTGCAAAACATGTATTGTATAAATGAATTCCAAATACACTAGTTTAGCAATAGTGCATTAGGTTTTTTTTGTTGTTAAAAAACCAGCAACCATCAGGTGACCAAGAAAACTGAGATTCATAGACCAGCTATTGTGCATGCCAAAATTCCTTTTCAGGCAGAATTTTACTATGCATTCAGTATTATGAGTTCATTGTACAAAATCTGCATGTAGCAAATGATTTCCGTACCCTACACTGGACTGTGAATACATATTAAATGAACACTCAGAATTCAATTAAATCTTAACAGGTTCATTCTCATATTGGCTTTAAATACAAAGAATGGCAGCCCCACTACTTTTCTCATGTAGTTATAATTTTTCTTTTTCAAAGTATTGCACAACACTTCTTCAACATGGCTATTTAACCCTTACACAATGTCACCCTAAGCAATGCTTTTTTGGCGATGTGAACTGTGACTATTGTAGACCTAATCCTGCAGTTGACGCAGGGACCTCAATTTGTACTGAAGCAAGTCAGAGTCAAGGTGCTCCAAACCAGATGTCCTGACTGTACAGGCTCATTTATAGCCTAGTTACAATTGCTAAAAAAATTCCTACTAACTTCAAAAAGGGCAAAATCGGACGTTGTGTTGGCTCCATGCTGCAGCCTCGCACGGCTTAATGGAACCAATTCAGAATTTTCACTACAGAAATTCACTACAAGCACCTTCCACGGTACGAGAAGCAAAGGGATATCAACCTATAAAAATCACATTAAAGTTTAAACCCAGAGAAGAAAACCTTGAAAATTCAATTACAATTTCATCTCCATCGTATGGGCGTGCTTCCTTCCTCTGCTATTGCTCTGCGACTCTGTAGCACATCCTGATATTCTTGCCTAGATCCCAGTGACTCACTGCAGCTGGGCTCTGCTACCTGTCCTGCACCGTGTGAGATGACTCTGCTTTGAAAAGCCTTGCAATTTATACAAGAATACTGACAGCATTTAGTCCCAAATTTTTAAGGCTAAAATTTTGCCAACAGACAAATGTGCAACCAGCTCCCGTTGGACGTAAGCCAGCTGCTCCCCTCAGGTGCAGACGTGTAACTCCAACTGGCAGACAGAGGTCCAGCACTTACTGGAAAAAACAAGTTTGGACCTTTTGAGCACTGAGTCTCTTATAATCACTTTGGGGGACTGCAGATAATAATATTGTAGTACAGAGAGGAAAACACGCGATCCCACAGGCCGCTTGCAGATTGAGAACCAACTCCTCAAACCTCCCGGAGATTTTTTTCATTAGCCATAAGCGCATCGCTGTGGATTAGCTGATACATGCTAACACCTACACATGATGCACTGGGCACAGTTTGCAATCAAATGAAGATTATTTGACTCCAGTATTTATCATGCATGGCTTTAATTTTCAAATTAAAATTTAGATAGACACAGCAAACATTAGAGAAGGTGGCAAGGACTTTCACAGGTTTTGTCTCTGTATATTTGCATTTTAAAGCCACACTGACTTTTTAAAAAAATTCCAGAGGGTATGCTTTGTCAACATTTTCATCTGCTTTCTCATATTTCCACCTTCCTGCAGCCAAAGAAAGCCTAGAATCCTCACTGTTTGATCCTTATGCGCAAATGCTCCCAGGGGAATGCTGTTATTGCCATATGACTCCATTGTGACTTTTTTTTCAAGCATGCTCCTACTACATAATTTATTTGTGAGATTCCTGCAATGAGGATCATAGGGGAGCCACACAAAAAGCCTGGAAGTTGCAGAATGGATAAGTACTTGGAAAACAAAGAAGCACTGAAGAGCTGTATAAAGGGAAGAAAGGTGTTGATCTCTAAGTGGGAAATGAGGGTCTTAAAACCAGGCAACATCTATCAGTGAGAAAACACCAAACATCAACCTACTGCAGATTTTTGTGTTAATTTAGCATTGCGGCATCACAGGCTGAGGAACTCCATTTCAAACCAGAAATAGTTAAAGGACAATTAAAAGGACTAGTTCAGTTCCTCAGGTCTGTATCGTCTCAAACAAACTGTCATACTTTGTGCTTTACCTGCGGAAATCCAGAAGTGATCTTGTGGAAGCAGGAACCTTCTGATCATTCCAGCTGAGGAAGTGGAACTGTGTCACTGTGCGGGTCTCGTTCGTCTGCAGGTTCTTCAGATAGAAGCTCCTCACGAGGAAATCCTCGCACCAGATATGCTCAGAGACAAGGTTTACCTACATCCCCAGGGAGGAACAAATGCACATCAGCGATTTTAGTTGCAAGCCACATCTTCAGGGTCACAGCTGTAAGATATCTGGGATGAAGGGGTTGCATGAAAGTTTTCTTTTTATTAGCAAATTCTCCAGTGCTGGAATTTTATTTTTTTTTTCAGAGA
>VZTO01025538.1:0-22334 GCA_013400615.1 Syrrhaptes paradoxus
GATTCTGTGATTCTGTGAGTGAATTTATATTTCTTGCTTTTATAATACATTGTTCAGGCAATTTAAAATTCAGCAAGCAAATGTAAGGCCAATCAAACCTCCTTCTATACGTTTAAAAAAGGAAGTCAGTGTTTACAACATGTGAATAAAGAAAGGACACCAGAAATTTTTGTAAACATATTCTCATTTTAAATATAGACTTTAGTATAAACATAGAATGAACAGAATGCATTCAGTTCTAGGAAAGTGTATCAGTATAGAGAGTAAATACTGATAGTTTATTGTTAGTTACAGAACTGGTGAGATGAGAGTGAGGATAGGGTATCCAGTTATGAAATTCCTTGTATTTAAAAAAGTTTTGAATAAAATTAGGATGAAGTAGGAAAAGGTTACAAAAAAATGTACCCCTGGAAGTTTCATCTGTGGGAATTTTGAGGAGCTTGTCTATCTGTTCAGATTTTCCCTGACCAGGTTCACTGATATTAAATATCCCACACAGTGGGTTTAGCGTAATTTAGACTTTTTTTGCAGAGCAGCTATGTAGTGCACTTCCAGTGCATAGTGCAACATCTGAAATCATCAGAGTCATTGCACATATTTTTATAGCCTATACATAATTATAGCACAACTAATTCCAAGAGTGAGGACTAAATTCTACCATTGATTGAATGTGAGCACTTGTACCATCAATTTAACAAAAATATTTTGAATTTGAGTTATATTGCCTTTTAATTCAATGTTTGTTTGTTTGTTCATTTGTTTCAGTGAAGAACCCAGTAATGTACATTTTTGTGTTGTCATTGTAGTTTTTGGTCCCTCTGGACATGGATCACAGGTGCTCATTTCTCACCTCTGATAACAGAGAGAGACAAGTTTGTAGTGGGTGTCTAACTCAAGTACTGAAAGCTATGTGGGATGAACAGAGCCAAGGATTGATGCTGAAGGATTTACTCATGCTCCTGACTGAGACATTTAATTTCACATGTGGTTACACAAGGCAATTGTTTGAACAGGTCCAGACAGTATGAGGGGATCCAAGGACACACTGTGTTACTGCCTTTCCACTGTATCCTGCCAAGCTTTATGATATGGGAAAATTTTTATTGAGTAATTTTTACATTTACTTCCAGATTGCTGGTGAAACTGAATGGTATCAGACACCTTGCAGGGCTTTGTAGATGCCCACCAGAACATTTTACGTGCATTAAAGCTTCCACCAGGATAATCTTCTTGAGCTTGTTAAGAAAGTGTTAAGTATTTTCTTTTAAAGGAAAAGAAAAGCTACACAAGGATGGATCTTCTTTTAACTTAAGAATGCAATATACAAGCTTTGAAAGTTCTTCAAATTTGTTTTTAGAAATCATTGCTCCTGTAACCAGAATGAGTTTTTATTGTAAATTCTACAGAATGTGTTTAATGTGTGGGTGTTCAGCAAACCACATTGAAAGCATGGTGTGCTTTTTTTTTTTTCTCTTCTATAGTTATGTCACATTAAACACTATGTGCCAAGTATCTTCAGAAACAAAAAGAGAAAAAAAGAAAACAGGTTTCCCCCTCCTTCCCTCAAATAAGTGATTAAACCTCTAGTATTTACTACATTCTCAAAGGCAATCGGCTGCCACAAAATAAACAAACAGCACAACCAAAAAGTCACAGCTGCCCACTTTCAGTGTCAGACATTTGGGAGATGAAGGACTAAATGCAGTCCGTTTTGTTATCTTGCAACTGGATTTCCTATGATGAAATATCCATTGATCCATTCCATTTTATTGGCTTTAGATGAGTTTTTCCTGATACACCAGTAGGAAGTCTCTTGTGGTATACAATTCAATCATTGTATTGGAAAACAAATTCACGTACTTTGTAGGTTTTGTCCTTGATATTCTCCACATGTTTGTTGAACAGCTGGGGCCATGCAAAACATTTAGAAATCACATTCTTTTATGTAGATCGATCACTTTTTTATACATTGCACCAAGCAAATGAAAATTGTTCATTTACATGTCAGTGGGAGTTTGACTTCTTAAAACAATGTCCCAGACATTAGTGTGGGCCACTGTTTGTTTTCCTTTGAAAAAAAAAAAAAAAAGGAACGGTATATTCAGGAATGAAGCTCTAAAATTGATTCAAGATTGAGAAATTAAATACTAAATGAAAACTATAATCTCTTCCCGCTATAATAGTATCTCTGACTTAAGCATAAGAAGCATAAATTCCTTCATCTAATGTTTTTAGGGGAACTCAAACAAGGTCAGAAAGAGTGTGGCATACAGTGTAGACTATGAATAAACAGATGTTGCTAGTTAGCAAATAAACGGTAATTAGAAGAAAGAGGTTTATGGAAGCTATAAAATGCCTTGCATCATGATTTTTTGCCTCATAATTATAAGTCTGTCTCTCTCTCACCCCCCACACCTCTTTTCTGGTAGAAAAGTTTGTCACAAGTTGCATTAAGAGAAGAAAAATACCTTCTTTTAAGTTATCTTATGTTGCAGCGATATGTGCTGAGACAGCACTTCATGATGTTTTTGCTGTGCAGATGCAGTTACATTCAAAGTAACGTTGTGAAGAATATGCTCCTTAGATGTCTAACCAACTGGAGAGTTTAGCTATGCCTCAGCTAAGTTGTGTACCCTGAAGATCACCAGTGGCACCTTCCCTGATTGCTCAAAAGTCTCTGAAGAGGACTTTATCTGAAGTTGTGACCAGCCCAGAATCACTTGATGTAGGAGACTTTGATTTCTTTCAGTCCTCTGTTTTAAAACAGAAAGATTAGTTTGGCTGGGTGCTCCCTATTAGAAACCTGGGGTGTTGAAATGCCCTACTTGTCCAAAAACGAATTGCCTATGCCAGCGTGTTGGTGTCCTCTGCATGTAACATAAGGCCTGAGTCAAGAACAAGGTGAAACTGAAGCACTGCAGTGTACCAGCATGTTCATCTTTATGTGGAAAGTTGCATCTGAATCTTGGTTGAAGAGCAGAAATGACTAAAAAGTCTATTTGGCTTGTAATTGTAAAACTCTGGCAGAGAATTTAGCTCATGTGTTCTTTTAAAACAGGAGAAAATAGATTCATTGTTATCATTTTGTGTTGCTTTACCTGAAAATGTCAGTGGGCCAGTCTGCAAGGGCTCACATGCAAAGGCAGTTTAAACAATTTCTCCTTATTTATTTTTTTGCTCCTACCCGTCTCATGCATCCAGTTGTTGGATATATTAAAATTCCACAGAGTAATTCTTGTTCTAGTTTTCAGTCATCAGTGCTTGTTCCTGGAATCTGAGGATACCTGAGATGACTATGGGGAAGTGGGCAATGACGGTATGCTGGGGAGAGGAGGACCTTACCAAAAGAGAAAGAATACAAACAAAGAAAAATCTTTCCTAGTTTAAACGGGAACTTAGTGCCAGCTGCCTTCTTACTCATTAGTACCCAGAAAACATCCCTCTTTTTTTTAAAAGGCAAGCTCTTTACATGTTTGGTTTCTCCCAGTACACAAGATGATAGGATATGACAAGGGATATGAAAATGTATGCTGAAAAAAATAAATGGCAAACACAGGTTTAAGAACAAGTAAACTTGGGGCAATTTATATGGCAGGTACATGCTGCAGTTTGGGTCAGAAGTACGTCTGCTATATTTAGAGATGTTTGGGGCATTGGAAAACGGTATTGATTTCAGAGCTGGTTTTTACTGACCACATGGAAAGGCTGATGGAAACAGGAACACAGTGCAAATACACATTGAATAACAGGTCCTGGAAAAGCCCACCTAATAAGTGTTAGAAATCTGAGGCAAGGAAGATTTCACTGCAACTGAAAAATATTCTGTGTTCTTTGCTAACAGCAATACTAAACACTGTACAGAAAGTGGCCAGCAGTGGAAAGGATTAGGTTTAATTTTCAGAATAAGAGATAGTAAAAGCTAGTAGTGCCAACAATCAGAGTTACTGACTCTTAGCACAAAAATTTGAAAATCTCTCTCTCGACGTATTTATTTCCCCAGGGTTCAGATAACCTGCTTGTCTCTTGATTTTGGAGTCAAAACAAATGATTTTTCCCCAATTTCTGGCCTAAACAATGTGACGTAGGAATGGAGATTTCAAAGCTTGCTCTCTTTTTTGCTAAAAAAAAATCGTAGAATCATAGAATCACAGAATCATTAAGGTTGGAAAAGACCTCAAGGATCATCAAGTCCAACTGTCAACCCAACACCACCTAACTCACTAAACCATGTCCCTAAGCACCACATCTACATGTTTCTTGAACACCTGGGCAGCCTGTTCCAATGTTTGATCACTCCTTCAGTGAATGTTTTTTTTCTAATATCCAGACTAAACCTCCCCTGATGCATCCTTGTAGTTCTAGATTTCAGGTGAGAAACAACTGTTCTGTCCCTCTAAACTTACCTCCTACAGAAGTGCATCCTAATTGACAGGTCAAACCCACAGTTTCTGTCAAAACTTTTTAAAAATAACCTGTCTGAAATTTGAGTGTTGCAATGTGTTTCAGTGATGAGTGACCTTTTGTCATTGTGGGGAAAAAAAAACAAAACAAAACCACAAGCTAGCAGCCAAAACTTGCAGTCAGTTATATATAAATAATTCTATATATACTTTTACATATACATGCAGAGGGGTTCTTTTACATTGTCATGGATGAAGGATTTGAGCCTACCCAAGTTTGAATAAAATCTGAATGACATTCATTTTTATGGTGGCAGTTGTGTCAGCTTATTAGACTTTCTTCCCAGCTGAACGTCCTCTGCACTTTCAGAATATAAATGTAAGTGACATCAGAGTTTTGTAGTCCTAGGAAGAATGTGGATGGGTTTATCAAACACATGGAAGGTGTTTAAGGAAGCCAAGACCTAATTTGGAAGGGATTTAGGTGGGGGAGGTCCCTAAAGTATTTTTAACTACCGGAGTCTATGTGGATGCGCACAGACAGGTCTACCCTACACTGATAGCGTCCCACATGGGCCAGGCAGGTGATAGCTCCCATCCAGAACACATTTGTCTATGTCAAGGCGGTACCACGTATAAGCTGACATGTCTTCCTTTAAGGTCTAGAAAACCATGAGAAGTTACACAGCAGAGTAATGCAAGGGAAGGCCAAGTAGATAACATGACTGTGTGGATTCCAGACTGGAACTGACATCTGTCCAGACTGCTTGCAGCACAGGAGCTCAGGCTTGTCTGCACTTGTCTGGACAAACATACCCACAGTTGTCTTGTTTTTGAGTGACAGCTGATGCTCTCAAGGCCATGGAAGGTTTGTATTCCAAGCTGCACTGTGTCGTCACACTGGTATCAAAACTCAGGAAGAATACCATGGTTCCCTGGCTCCCATTTTCTAGGCACTCCTGGCTTCCTCTGCTGTTCATGTTTAAATCACGAGTCAGAGCCATCTCAAACCACATGTATGTACAATCCTAATAAAAGAGGAAAAGTGGGAATGTGGTTTTGGATTTGCCAAGTATGCTTAATGAACAATGATTTATAAAAATGAGCTACTACTTCTTCAGCTGCTTGAAAGCAGTGTCTAAGGAACCCCTGCCTTTTAAAAAAATCAACATTTGTGGTAGAAATGTTTATGCTTTCAAGAAGTCAAAAGNTCCTTGTAGTTCTAGATTTCAGGTGAGAAACAACTGTTCTGTCCCTCTAAACTTACCTCCTACAGAAGTGCATCCTAATTGACAGGTCAAACCCACAGTTTCTGTCAAAACTTTTTAAAAATAACCTGTCTGAAATTTGAGTGTTGCAATGTGTTTCAGTGATGAGTGACCTTTTGTCATTGTGGGGAAAAAAAAACAAAACAAAACCACAAGCTAGCAGCCAAAACTTGCAGTCAGTTATATATAAATAATTCTATATATACTTTTACATATACATGCAGAGGGGTTCTTTTACATTGTCATGGATGAAGGNTGACCACAGGTACTTAGTGACTGAGGCTGTTCAATCGCATATAGTGTTAACAACTGATTTGGAACTGTCAAACAATAAATTGTTCAGTATAAGCCATTCTAAAGGCAAACTCTAACACTGCTCACGTTATTTGTACTAACCTGGGATATTTACACTTTTTCTAAGGCTCTTGCAACTCACAAGGTGTGTTAACACCATAAGCAGTAGGCTGCATTGTGATTCAAGGTAATAAGGCTGCTGGTGAGCACGCAGCCCCATGTCTGAGATGGGAAAGGCAAAAGAGCAAATAGTAAGGCTTGCCAAAGTGTGTGAAATTAATTACCTAATGAAGGGAGGAAAAAATGGTAATTCTGTACTGCTTGTATGAGACACTGGAAACTTCAACCCCATTTTACAGTATCTCTCTCCATTCACTTCCAAGAGCAGGCTCCCATTTTCTAGGCACTCCTGGCTTCCTCTGCTGTTCATGTTTAAATCACGAGTCAGAGCCATCTCAAACCACATGTATGTACAATCCTAATAAAAGAGGAAAAGTGGGAATGTGGTTTTGGATTTGCCAAGTATGCTTAATGAACAATGATTTATAAAAATGAGCTACTACTTCTTCAGCTGCTTGAAAGCAGTGTCTAAGGAACCCCTGCCTTTTAAAAAAATCAACATTTGTGGTAGAAATGTTTATGCTTTCAAGAAGTCAAAAGATGTTCACTGACCTCAAGTCTAAATCTGAAAGCATGTCTTGCCTGCCATCAAATCAGAGAGCTCTAGCTGATCCCAGGCTATTGATAACAATATTTATTTTCCTCAGCCCATAAAAGATAAAAAATGCTGTAGGGAGCACTTCTGAGCTGGTATAAAAGAAAACTGAATGACATCAAGGCCTATGCAATTCCTAATCACTATAATTCTGTGATTTAATTTAAGACCAGTTGCCACATAAATACCAACCAGCACAGTACTTTTTCCATTTCAGGACATCATGAAAAACATTCTTGTTTTAATACCTATGTAAGCACTAATTTTTACAGATGTCTTAAGATGTATAGTATATACAGTAGATACAAATTAGCATATTGTGCATACGTTGCTTTGTACGCTTTCTGGAAGGGGTCCAAGGATGACTGACTAACACATGGGATGTTTCCTCTTCACAACATTAACACGAATTCAACACCTGCAGTGATGTAAGCCCATGACTCACCTGCCTGAATGGAGGTCTCTTTAGGATCAACTGTTGTGCGCAGAATACATCTGCAACATCCAAATAAATGAGCCCTTCTAAAGTAAGTCAGCACTACCCCTGTTTAGAATGCAGGGCCCTTGTGCAGGCTGAGGTGAAGCAGCTGTCTAGCAGCTTTTGTGAGTCATTTTAAAAAGCCACTCTCACAGCTGGAGAGAAAATAGCCCTGGCAGTGCTGGCAATCCATTATGAAATGTAAAAAGTCCTTCTCTGGGCGGAAGGAAAACTTCACCCAGCTGTCAAGTGTTCGAAATGTTGGGGGAAAAGTGCACGCACACGCACGCACGTGGCCCTGGCTTGCAATGCGAGGAATAGAGGCCACACCAGATAAAATTAAAACTCCTCTGAGATTACAAAAGAAGTGTGGGCTGATTATTTCACTTTTTAGAAATCAATAAGGGTTTTGGTGAATGGAGATATCAAGCACTTTTTGTCATCCAGGAAAAACTGGCCTGCAAGAGTCTTTTCTGATCTAAATTCTCCATTTCAACATACCTGTATCAAAAAGACACTTGACCTTTGTTTACATTATTGTCCAGCTGTATTGATCTGAAAGGTTCATATTGCAGAGAAAGGAAAATCTGAGAGGCAGAACAATCAATCCTTAATCTCATTTTTTTTCCATTTGGCAAACGTAAAATGTAGTCAGTGAATGGCTTCTAAATGTAAATCAATTTAAGCCAAGAGATGCTGATGCTGCATATTTGCAGCGTAATAAAAGATGACTAATTTAAAAGAGTCAGTAGAATAAAGCGATGATGAATTCAAGTAGAAAGATGCAGAGAAAGATTACTTGCATAGCTGTGAAGCCTGTCACGATTCCATGTGAACGTAATTTGCAGACCAGTGAGAAAAGGGATCTTCAGAAAGGAAGCTCAAACACAGGTTTGTCAGAACCTCTTTGTGCAGTTTGCCTTATTTACAGCCACACAAAATGCTGCCCGGCTAGAATTTTCATGGGACAGTACTGACATCTAGTGGCAATTTAAGCCGATCCTGCCTAACTGTGAAACTGCACTAAACTACCTCTTGCAGAAGTCCTAACTATGACCCCATCCTATGGTTAGGCTACAGCACCACATCATTTCTCTTATGCACTGCAGCAATGCAAAATGCAGGCTCAGATGAGGTCTTAGAGCTTGGAAAACTCTTTGGAATTTCAGAAAAACATTTTTTTAAGGTTCCATGGCTTTCTTTTTGATAAGGATTAAGGCATAGAACCAGCCGAGGACTCTTCATTTTAACTAAAGGTGAAAGTTATTTATAACTGAATGTCAGCTCTCAGATAACATGTCACCAAAGATATTTATCAAGTTACTGTGTTTAAATGAGAACTATTGAGTAGAACAATAGCTGTATTATCTGTATAATTGGAAGTGGTGTATGATTTTTCTGAAAAATCATAGTAATTTCAGGGTCTAGAGTTCAAGAAAGGTGATGAACTGGAAAAGGTTTAGAGAAGAACGGCTGTAAGTTAAAAGACTGAGGAAAGACCTAAGGAGATCAATCTGTTTGCTTTTACAAAGGGAGAGAAGTGGTCACAGTTTATGAGTGCACATATACGAAGAAAAAGAATATGATAACAAAGAGCTCTTTAAACTCATACACAGAAATATAAAAAGATGTAAGGACTGGCAATTAAAAGGAGACAAATTTGGAGTTGAAATGAAGCAGAACTTTTTTTACTTATAAAAGTAATTATCCCTTGAAACAACCGATGAAGGCCAGTGGTAGAGTTTCAATTTCTGTAGCATTTTAAATCAAAACATCTTTCTGAGAGATGTGTTTCCTTCAAATGAAAGAGAAATCATGAGGACAGGCAAACATTGTGGTAGATTGCCCAGAATTTGCACAGTCTCTATTCTCGGAGATTTTCAAGCCCTGAGGAACCTGGCTTTATCTCATAGCTGACCTTGTTTTGAGCAGGTGGGTAGACTAGAAACCTCCTTAGGGCCCTTCCAAGCTCATTTATTCTTTGATGTTATGATCCTATGATAGAATTCAAGGAAGTCTGGGATCCTATTGCATGTCAGTCCAGATTATTTCAAAGTTCTAATCTCGAAAGTCTATACAATGATCCAAGAACGAACTACCACATCACAAAAATTGCTCTCTATCATTTTCTAAATGCACATTTTTAAATTTTTTTTACTACATAAAGCACAAGGAGAAAACCATAAATTCCTAATGCATATTCAACATCAATGAAAAATCATCAAGATAAAGATTACCAAGTCTCAGAATTTTCCTTTCACAAAATCATGGAATCAGGAATTTAAAATTGAGCATCTTCTAGCTGCTGTAGAGAGGGCAGGCAGGCCTCATTTCCCATTGGGGCTGAGGGGAAGCAGACACCTTGGAGCCCAGGTGCCTTCTAACAGGATATTTCTGGGTGTGGCTTTGGTATGTAGGATACCCAAATGTTGCCACAAATGGGATTAATCTCCTTCTCACTCAAAATCCCTGTTCCCAAATACAAGAAGGACTAACCAAAAAGAAATGCACCTGTTTTTTAGGACAACGGACTGAAGAAAGTTATAAAAGATATAAAGCTGCTTTAATGTATAAGGTATAGTCTTACCATTAGAGAGCAAGTTACCTGTGTTCAGTGGATTAAATGTGACAGGACTGGAAGCTGAGGCAGAGGGAAAAAGAGGAAACAGAAGAAGAGCAAAATGAGACAAGAGAAAAGATAACATCATTTTTTGTTTTCTTCACTCTCCACAAAATTATATTGCCCAAAATACATGTATTTTTCAACATCAGTTAATGTACTTTAAATATATATATATACACACACAAAAATAAGACCATTATGAAAACTAAAACTTTAGTTATTTGGGGCATAAATACCTATGTACGTTCACATTTCTACAGTTTATTGTAGGTTACCAGTTGAAATACTTTCACCTGCTGAGAGTATTTTTTTTTCCCAGAAAAGAGTCTCTCTTTAACAGAACAGGACAACATCCTAAACTACAGGGAAGAGATTTGCCATTTCAGGCTGGAAGAAGCTGTACAGAGATACGCTACATTTGTTCATTCCCCTTGAACAGTTAAGGAAAATAATACTCTGCCAACCTTGACCAGCAGTGGATAATGTAATTCCTTATGGCAAAGGAGCTCCAGTAAGTGTCTGTTCATGATCATCCTTGTCCATCCATCTGTCAGCCACCTGTTTTAAGGCCTCTCAGACTTTTCCCATGTAATATAGAGACCACACAAGACTGAATTTTCATCTAAGCCTGGTCTCAACAAAATGTGTCATATTGAAATGAATCCCCCTGAGCCTTCATAATGCCCCAAATCATCAGAAATACTACTTTGCAGCACATTGCCCACACAAGCAAGCTAGCCAGCCTACAGCACACAATCAAAGAAGATTGAAAAGCAGTTCAGAGGTAAGGTTTAAGAGTAGCTCTCTTATTTAGTGACAGCAGATGTGTTAAAAAATTAATAAACAGAATAATTGGTCTCCCTTTTTCATAATGAAAAACAGACCCCTCCCAAAAAATGAAGTATTGAACAACTGGGGTAAACATTAAGCAATACTTTCATCCATATCTGCCTGGCACTTTAACACAGACTTCAACATTGGTATTAGAAGAGTGAAATACACATGTACCTTCATGGCAATTATTTCACTTCTGTTTAAAGCACTTGTCCTAGTTTTGACTGCGACAGTTAACTTTCTTCATAGTAGCTAGTGTGAGGCTGTTTTGGATTTGTGCTGAACAGGCTGATAACATACTGATCGTTATAGTTGCTGCCAGGACAGACAAGGACTTCTCAGCTTCTCTGCTGTGCCAGTGTCTGCAGGTGCAGGAGAAGCTGGGAGGGAGCACAGCCCTAATTACTCACCTAGGATTGGACCTTAAGTTTAGGATTGAGACCCCAATTGGCCAATGGTCTATTCCAGATCATGCACGTCATGCCCAGAATATAGATCAAGATCTGTTTGGAAGTACTCTCTTGCTCCAGGTTGTCTCCCTCTGGGTCACCCTCTCTCAGGGTCATCTCAGTCTCTTGGCACAGGCTCCTCTCTCGGGACGAACCCTTTCCAGGGAGCCCGGCTACACTCAGGGTCTTATCTCCACTGATGTGGTGTTTGACTGCTAGCCAGGGGTTCAAAACCATGACAGCTCTGTACAACTTTGATAGTGTCCAACAGCTGTGAAATCATCCTAGTAAATCAGTGCTTTTCTTTCCCTTCCTTCTCTCCTTTGCCNTGAAGTATTGAACAACTGGGGTAAACATTAAGCAATACTTTCATCCATATCTGCCTGGCACTTTAACACAGACTTCAACATTGGTATTAGAAGAGTGAAATACACATGTACCTTCATGGCAATTATTTCACTTCTGTTTAAAGCACTTGTCCTAGTTTTGACTGCGACAGTTAACTTTCTTCATAGTAGCTAGTGTGAGGCTGTTTTGGATTTGTGCTGAACAGGCTGATAACATACTGATCGTTATAGTTGCTGCCAGGACAGACAAGGACTTCTCAGCTTCTCTGCTGTGCCAGTGTCTGCAGGTGCAGGAGAAGCTGGGAGGGAGCACAGCCCCAATTACTCACCTAGGATTGGACCTTAGGTTTAGGATTGAGACCCCAATTGGCCAATGGTCTATTCCAGATCATGCACGTCATGCCCAGAATATAGATCAAGATCTGTTTGGAAGTACTCTCTTGCTCCAGGTTGTCTCCCTCTGGGTCACCCTCTCTCAGGGTCATCTCAGTCTCTTGGCACAGGCTCCTCTCTCGGGACAAACCCTTTCCAGGGAGCCCGGCTACACTCAGGGTCTTATCTCCACTGATGTGGTGTTTGACTGCTAGCCAGGGGTTCAAAACCATGACAGCTCTGTACAACTTTGATAGTGTCCAACAGCTGTGAAATCATCCTAGTAAATCAGTGCTTTTCTTTCCCTTCCTTCTCTCCTTTGCCTTTTCTTTCTATCATTTCATCACTCCATTCTATCACTCTGTTCCTTTCTACTTTGTTTTCTTCTTGATTCAATTGATTCAGTGGATTTTCACTATATATGATTATGATTTGACATCTTTCTTACTTTGGTTAAGCAGCTAGCAGATGCCTCAGAAGAGAGGAGAACTGGTAGTTCTAACAAATAATTCCTCTGGGTGCTTTTGGGCTGGCCAATACCATCAAGCTAAAAGTAAGATATTTCCAAATTCAATTATGATAAATATATATATTTTTAAATGGTAGACGGTTTTGCTACTGAACTGCTTCTTCCATTTGCAAATTCAGATAACCTCTGCAATACCATCTGTCAGAGAGTTTCACAGACTACATATTCTGTGAGAAAAGGCTATTTCTTACTCTGTTCCTTGCTTGTGCTACCTCTGAAAGTCACACAATGTCTCCCTGCTATTGCAGAATGACACGAGGTGAACAGAAGATCCTAATTACACTATTTCTGTATCCTTAATTATCATTTTGGTCTACAGTGAGACCTCTTATTCCTCTTCTTACAGATAAACACTGTTGATACTATCAGACGAAAAAATTGTGGATGGATAAAAACATAGCAATATTGCTTTTGCTCTTTTTTTTTTTGCCCTGTCACTATTCATTTTTAAATTAATTTTCTTTCTTCCATGCCACCAATACACTTCCACTGACAAAAAATACACCCCAAACACTATTCTATGGATAGAAGTGGTTTTGGTCCCTCTAAATACCTCATGGAACTGAGGAACAAAATATTTTCCTTATCCAAGTGCTGTTGAAGGCTCCAGGGAAACATAACCTGTCAACATACAGGCTTGGTGGATTTCTGTCTGTGATTAAAAAAAAAATGAAATAGTTGTACCACTGTACACCCTAATGCAGAAACATATTTTTTTTAAAAAAATGGTTGCACAACCATAAATTATTTATTTTCCGCAGGAATAATTCCATGATATGAAGAGCCGCAAGACCAGAATATCTTCATCCACCCTTGATGATAGCTGATGTCATACCATACGATAGGGAAGTGATGGAACTAAAGCCATGCAATTTCTTTGTATAGAAAACAAACACTGAAGTCAAGTCACCATGAGCAGGGTGTCATAGTTTTGACCCTGGCTGGTGGCCAATATACAGCAACCACTCGTTCATCCTCCCCATTTCCATGGATGGCAGAGACAATTAAAGGGGTAAGAAGAAAAGAACAATTTAATAACTAAAATACAATAATATTGAAAATAATAATTATTATAAAAATAGGAATCTATACAAACATACAAATGAATGATACACAGAGATACTGCTCACCACCTGACAACTCAGGCTCAGGCTGTTCCCAACTAATGATCCTGGAGCAGGGAGAGTCCCGAAACCTCAATCCCAGAATGGAGATAAGAACCCAAATTTCTGACAGACTGAGATGACCCTGAGAGAGGGTGACCCAGAGGGAAACAACTTGGAGCAAGAGACCACCCAGAGAGAGTTGACCCAGAAAAGAGAGCACTTCCAGACAGAGCCTCATCTATATTCTGGGCATGACATGCATGATCTGGAATAGACCATTGGCCAATTGGGGTCTCAATCCTAAACCTAAGGTCCAATCCTAGGTGAGTAATTGGGGCTGTGCTCCTTTCCAGCTTCTCCTGCACCTGCAGACACTGGCACAGCAGAGAAGCTGAGAAGTCCTTGTCTGTCCTGGCAACAGTTATAAACAGCAGCATGTTATCAGCCTTTTTCTCAGCACAAATCCAAAACACAGCTTCACACTAGCTATAATCAAGAAAGTGAACTGTCTTAGTTGAACCCAGGACACAGGGCTACTCTGCTGGGAGAATATTGGCCTGAAGTCTGAACCAACCAGAAGGATTTGAAGCCAGCATTGCCTGACTGCTAAGTTAAAATCAGCCCTAAAAAGACATGTTAGGACAGGAACAATATCCTGTTGCTGTCTTCTGAAAATCTGACTTTAACTGCAACTGTTTGACTAGCTCCGTTCTTCATTTGCAGTGTTTTCAGCAGTATCTATACCAGTGAACTGATGTTTGTATAAGGAGTAGTTAAGAAGTGAGTAGTAGTCATGTTCATCACACGTGAGTGTGATGAACATGAATCAGATAAGCTGTTTATTTAGTAAAAAATGTCATCCCTCAAAAATGAGTGAAAGAACCTTTCTGTATCAAGAATGGTACCATCTGGGCAAGGTTGGATGTTCCAGCCTTTGAAATCCCAAGTCCCAGTAGTTGCTGGTTCTTGACAGTTTTCATCCAGATTATTGTCGGGTGATATTCAGGTGTGTCCTTACATGGACATACCAGTGACAGAAAACATGCTCATGAACCTGCTGGGACCAGGAGTCCAACTGCAGCGTGAGCGTTAGCGGGATCGCCTGGCAAGCACTGTGTCCTGCGAGAAATGAAGAAAGGAATTCTCAACTTGCCTTGCTTCTTTTTTGGACAGCTTTTAGACCCAGCTGGATGCCATCAAGAATGCCAGGGCATAGTATGGGCTTGTGGCTCCCTAGGGGCTGAGGCAGTGGGGGCTCCCTGTGGCAGCAGAACAGGGCAGGGAAGCCAGGGGCAACCCCAGCCATGGGCATTGTGATGAGGACAGGCTTCGGGAAGGCCCACGGTCAGCAAGGACCAGGCAGAGCATGGCCTTAGGGTCTTGACACAGGAGTTATTTGATGGAGCAAGCACATTGTCATTTGTCCCCAGACAGGCTCCACGAGCAGGCCCAGCAGGGCTCATGGGGCTGTGCTGACTTGTAGAGGAGCAGTTTCAGCAGTTCCTGCAGAAGATATTCTAGCTGTTCAAGTTGCACAGCAGCTGACCTTGCTCAGTTTATCTTTTTTCCTTTATTCATTTTTTTTTAAAAATTTTATTCTTATTCCAAATGCAACAAGAACAAATACCAGTGAGCCAATACGGATCGCCTCACTCCCCTGAATATCTTTGGGGTTGCTCGGAATGGAGAACTTGTCAGGGGATTGCAAGGTCGGGCTTGTGGCAAGGAAAAGACACAGAGGAAATAGCAGCATAGGACTAAAAAGTTATCAAGCTTCTTTAAAGTTATAAGACTTTTTTTTTTTTTTGGCCTGTTTCCTCCGACTTGAGGTCTGGAGGGTGAAAACACAGAAGAAAAAGGAAAAGATTAAAAGAAAGTCCACTTCCAAGATGGGAAGGGAAACAGCGTAACAGGCATTTGGAAAGAGACTGGAAAAACTCCTAAGTAAAACTCTCTTTGAAACATTAGAGCTGCTTTGTCTGAAAAGATTGGCATAGAGAATGGAAAGAAAATCAAAATGAAAGCTTTTGTACATATCCTATTATTTCATATTTTTAGCTGTAAGACTTTAGAAATGAAATAGCCCAAAGAAAATATATTGGTAGAGTATTTCATATGGTTTAACAGCAACAGAAAGGATCTGAATGATTCAAGAAGCTTATATAACTGTTTTGTTTTATTCATTTACATAAATCACATTTACCGTAGGTGTTTTATTCAAAATAAAGTTTTGGGAAAATAAATTGAACAGATGAACTTAGGCAAACCTGGTGATTTTTTCATGAGTAGTGTTTGATGATAAAAGCATAAAAGCATAATGTGGTATCATTTCACCAAGGCACAATATGGATCATCCATATGGAGCAGAAGTTGATAATACTGCAAAGAAGCAAAAATAAACAGAACAGATGTACTTGTAAAATCAAGTCTGCATCCACCCTGAGTACCTGTTTCTTTGTGTAGAAACTTCTACAAGTTTTGTTGGATGGCTCTGTTCCACAGTATATCTGGAACAGGAAATAGCTGGTATCTGCTTCACTGAGCACTCAGCTTTATTGTCTGACCATCGTGGAGTACAGAGCCCTCACAGTGCCAGTGTGGGTATCTGCTCACTCCTCATGGTACTGAGCAAGATGGCAAGGGAATTAATTTTATTTTCTATCATTCCTCTGCAGCCTTCATGGAAAAGGACAGCTTCTGTGAAGTTCAGACTACCTCAGGTCTCAGGTACTTTGCATTTTTGCAAAGTAAAAATTTCATCTCTCATAATGCACTGCACAGTGTGGAGCCTTGTGGAGCCTCCCTGAGGTATGAGAAGCTCTGCTGCTTAGATTCACTTGAACTGATTCTTTGGAAATACCATAAGTTTTCAAATCTTTACTTTGCATATCATAGAGAAAATGAAAAAAATGTTCTTCACTTGTGAAATGTTAACTTGTTTTTGGTTTTTGTTTTGTTTTGTTTTTTCCCCAGCAAAGAAAGCATCACATCAATTACTTGTACAGCGTAATCCCAGCCCTCATGCCACAGTGTGTCTCCCATGCACCTAAGCAGATGGAGTAGTTCTGCTGAAGTCTTCATGTCCTGATTATGGATATCCAGAGCAGCTGCGCAAGACTCGGTTTTGGCCTAGTTGGGGCTTGTCGTGACTCAATATCGGCCTTGTGGTTATGGAGGTCCAATTGCTAATGCCTCGTAGCTGACACGACCTCGTATTCCTCCACTATTTGCCAGCTGCCCACCCAAAGGCTGTTTGCTCTTCTATATCCTTTGTTTAATAAAGGCTTGAAAATGTCCTCTCTCCCTTTCCTTCTTACAGGTGCTAATGTTGCTGCTCCTTTAAATGCTGATGTATTTATAAGCATGCTGTGCTATTAAAACATACACCACAGTACCTGAAGTGACTGCAAGCACTGTTGTAAGTTTATAACTGCAACAGAAAGTACTTAAAATTGCATGAAAATCTCTCAGTTGTTTTCTTCTTTTTTTTTAAAGACCATCTCCCCTATTCTATCAGTAAAACAAGACAGATGTGAATCAGTAGCTCAGCAGTTTGGTGGAATGAGCACTTACAAACCAGAATTTCAAAAAGTGGGCACATAGGAATAGCTTCTTCATGCCATAGTAAAGCAGATCATGTGGTCAACATCTGGAAGATACCACACATGGACTCTGATTCAATAAAGTAGTCACCCATCTGCTGCTTTCTCAGAGTGAGGAGAATAAATAGGATGCCACATCCTACACACTCCAGCTGTCCTCAGCATCCAGTGCTCTGCATTTCTGCTAAAAATAAAAAAAGAAACTTTATTTCAACAAAGATTGCTAGTTAAAAAAGAGAGGGAGATGGTGTGTGGTAGAGAGAGCTGTTTAAGAGCACCTGTAAGCATTTCAAAGTGAAGAAGATAGTTGTTTTTTGTTTGAAGATCGTCTTTCTCTCAAGCACTGTCATATAGCTTGCCAACATTCACATTATGTGCCAGCAAGTCTGTCTTTTTCAGAAGGCATTCTAGTTATTTCTCCTATATTCTGGTGCTGGTTTGTTGATATGCAGTGATATCCCTGTAACTGGACCACTGAGTCCACAATCAATTTACTGCAGCTCAGTAATAAAGACTTTGCAGCTTTACTCACCACACCACAAGTCTCCTAGCATGAATGAGTTAAACAGTAGCCTTAACTCTGATGTGGTAGTGTGAGCAAGTTCTTACAGAACCTTAGGCACTGACCCTTTATTCAGCTGGACAGAAGAAAGGACTAAGGCAGTAGGTAAAAGAAAGAAAATGACAGGCAGACCATCAGTAAGAAACTAGACTGGGGAGGGTAATAAAAAAATTAGGTATAGTAGACAAATAATGATTTTCCACTCCATATCAGGTGGGTGGAGACCTAATCTATTTCTTTTCACTCAGACTTAAGACCCTTGGATAGAGGAGTCTAGAGTACAGCAGAAACTATTCTGTCTGGAGCAAGCAAGAAGATTAAGCAAGAGATGTATTTTTACAAGATCTAGTTCTAAATTGTTTACTGATTTAATTAATTCATTGCAGGCAACTAGAGAAATGATAACAAATATGTTTTTAAAACACATTTTCAACCTGCATTGCTTTTCGGAGCAAATAGCATAAAGATGACATTGCTGTCTTCCTAGTGCAGCACAATGTAAGTGTATCCGGACCTTATACTTTTCAAGATATATCCACTCTGCAGTCAGGCATGCAGCTGCAGCCCACAGACATATATATGTTCTTACTTCGGTTACATAGCTCAAAGACTAAAAGACTGAAAAACACCCCAAGTTCTGCCCCTGAGACCACATTCCTGGCTACAGATAGCCTTGTGCTGCCAGGGCTGAAGCTTCTTCTGTCATGAATTCAGTGTTGCTAGTGTAAGGGACAGTTTGAATGAAATACACATTATTTATATTTTTTAATTATAGTGCAGATGTAGCCAGAATAATTTCCTCATTTTCTCCTATATTGAAATGTACACATAGATATGAGTATGAAACTCTGTTTCTACGCCTTTTCTGGCTTTTTCGATCTGAGCATAGCCAGTGCAAACTAGTGCAAACCTACAATAACACACTACTGTACCACTGCAGGCCTGTAAACAGCCCCACTAAGGTAGCCCTGGTGCTCCACTAAATACATCTTCACTGCCTCTGGTCCCACACTCACATGAGTAAGGAGGGAGTTTCTGCACTGCAGTCTCCAGCAGCACAAGGACGAGTTCATGCACAGACAGCTGTTTTGTTCCTCCACACAGCTTCATCTAGGACTGAGCCTGGATAGAAAGAGGGACAATTGACTAGTGGCTGGATCTGGATAAAACCAAATTGGTGATTTAATATACGGTAAAAGTTAGTATTTTAATTAAGACAGTAGAAATTCAGTGAGAACAGTTCTGCTTATATTATTGTCTAGTTCTGCTTACCCTTTATGCATTTGCTTATTCCCTTGCCTACCTTACTGTGCAAAAACTTTGGGGCTAAATGGAGATGAAAGATTAAAAATGTCACATGATGTGGAAGGGGGAAGGTATACAACACCACCATAAATATCCACTTACATATTTTTATCTGGAAACATGTGCATTTTACATTACATCAAGACTAGCTTGAAATAAACTTTCCGTGGATTAAAGTGTGTAACACAGTTTTGCCTTCTTTTAACCGCATGGCTTATCTGCTCAGATGCTGTAAATAACCTTCTCGGGGATGGTGAGGTGTCACTGGAACACCCCACTTCACAACTGCACTGCAGTCTCCATCATATTCATAACGAGAAGAACATAGCTGTGATGGCCTTTTATTTCCGAGATAAGTAGTTTAGCTACTAGCCCATTGCACAAAAATAGCTAGTATCTCTGACAAAAAATATCACATGAAGTTGATCACAGTCCTGTATAGCTGTTCCCTTTGCAGCTTCGCAAAGGGAGGGAGTTCAAGTTCCTAACTGTCTACCTCCCCAGGAAGCACTGCTGGGATATTAGTGCTTTCTTTCCTGGAAGAGATGCTTTGGACAAGTGCAAGCAATTAAACATAAGTGCACCAGGAACACTCAAGCTAAAGATAAGGGTAGCTAATAAATTCAGCATAACCCCAAAATGTAGGTGTCCTAGAGTGCTCTGTGGAACTTAAATGAGAACCTGAATATGAGAGGTGGGATACTCTAGAGTTATTATGATGATGTAATGGAAAAAAAGTATTTTTCTCTAGCAAAAGAAAAACAACTAAACTTCTGACAGATGTTTAGAAGATTCTCAGCCTTGTACAAACAAGTTATCATTGGCATTATCTAAATGTACTCACATGCCACCCTTAAAGTGTGAACACCCTTGCTAGAATTAACAGTGCATTACTCAGAAACATAAACATGACGGTAATTAAGAGACCCAACCTTTAACTAAGGCTTATCCACCTTTGAGTCTTTCTTACTAGGTCACTTATCATTAGCTCCAGTTCTGCTAAACATCAGACATATAAAAACTTTGTACATTCCCCATCTTTAAGGATTTCTTCTTGCAGCAAAGATATTTGCCATCTGGTGAACCTCCATACGCACAAAATTATAATTAAATTGCCCCTGGTCCCTTGCATTCTGTTTGTCAGAATGTTCCCTGAAACAGCCGAGGAGTGTGTTATAAAGTTAGATTTTATTAAAAGAGTTGGTTTGTTTGCTTTCTGCACTTCTGCTAAAGAAGTAGCAACAATTAATATCATTCTAGCCTGTTTTTAAGTTCATGGGAAGTAAGCGTCGCACTGCTGTAAAATTAATTTGCAGTTATTCCATTGATTCAGGTTCTAAAAGTCGTATTGCTAATTCTCCCTTTGGAGCCTTAGACCTGCACAAACTCCTTGTTGCAGAGATCCCTAGAAGAGTATTGCACCTCTGAAAGCAGGAAATAGCTGGAAATAAGTTTCTGTCTTGAGGAAAACCTGAAACTTCTCCATGAATTATCAATACATAATTCTTTGTGCCTCTGAAATTTAGATTATATAATGATAAGTGATGGAGAGACTTCAGTCCTGGCTGTGAAATCTGAATGAAGAATTCAAGGTAAGTGATTTATTCAATTACATGGCCCTCTTTTTCTGCTGAAAGAATATAAATCAGTAGAGATGTATATTGATTTCCTATTGTCTTTTTTACTTTGGAGACTGATTGCGATCAGCATGAGAAGTATTTTTTAGTTAATGTTTGAAATCTGACTCATGCTGGCTTTATCAGAAAAATCATAAAGCATTGTTTCTCTCCTTCTCCCTGAGTGAATATAACCTAGAGGGCAGCATAATGAAACCATTTTTCTCTCTTTCAGGAAAAAAAAAAAGTAACAGCTAAGATATTTTAGATTAATTCTATGCCTTTTCCTTTTCGCATTGTAACTATTTTGATGTGAGCAGAAGGTGCTTATTTTTTTGAACCTAACTGGACTGCTGCATCATTAGGTAGGTCCAGGGAAACGAGAAGGGCGGGAGGGTTCATCCCCATTACTTCTCTTGCATTCCCTTAAAGTAGTCGAATGTGCCTGTGTGCTATAACAGTGTGATTCGTTGCTTCTGTGTCACAGCTTTAATCAGGTTTGAGAATCTCATTTGCCAGATTCTGTGAAGAACAAATTCTTGAACCCTTTCTTCATTCTTCAGAGCTGGCAAGAGCACACAGAACTGCACAACTATATCTGGAATCATTTCGCCATCACAAAGCAGACTAGATGTAAAATTTTGTATTCACAGGACTTTGCCTACTGTTCTAAGAAATGCAAATACAAAAGCTGTCTATGCTCTATTTTTCTCACTACCATTAAGACACCTACCATATTGTTATTGGTTTAGTTGCAAAGAATTAGAAAAACATTTCAGGCACTTTTTGAAAACTAGAAAAAAATCTTCACTTGCACTGAATAAACATCTTTTGCATGAATATCCTATACCTCAGTTGCCTCAATACAGTAGAGGTTCATTGACTTACTGCAAGCTACATTTGAATGATTGCTTCATATATTATGATATGCAACATTACATCTTGTTTCTTTTCTATTTCTATAGCCCAAAGACTTATTGGAATTGGTGTGCCTCAGACTCATAAAAAATACATGACTTTAAAAAAAGATTATTATACAAAAATCCACCAACCTTGAGAAACTGCAGAGGTGGGGGATTTTTATGCTGGAATTCATTTCAGTTTCCTAACATTATTCCTACGTATTTTCAGTTTGAAAGTACAATCTGGCAATTTATAATAAAGAGCCACGAAACAGCTTTCCAGAAAGGAATTTAAAAAAAAAATTAAGAACTCTTAGAAATCTNGACCTGCACAAACTCCTTGTTGCAGAGATCCCTAGAAGAGTATTGCACCTCTGAAAGCAGGAAATAGCTGGAAATAAGTTTCTGTCTTGAGGAAAACCTGAAACTTCTCCATGAATTATCAATACATAATTCTTTGTGCCTCTGAAATTTAGATTATATAATGATAAGTGATGGAGAGACTTCAGTCCTGGCTGTGAAATCTGAATGAAGAATTCAAGGTAAGTGATTTATTCAATTACATGGCCCTCTTTTTCTGCTGAAAGAATATAAATCAGTAGAGATGTATATTGATTTCCTATTGTCTTTTTTACTTTGGAGACTGATTGCGATCAGCATGAGAAGTATTTTTTAGTTAATGTTTGAAATCTGACTCATGCTGGCTTTATCAGAAAAATCATAAAGCATTGTTTCTCTCCTTCTCCCTGAGTGAATATAACCTAGAGGGCAGCATAATGAAACCATTTTTCTCTCTTTCAGGAAAAAAAAAAAAGTAACAGCTAAGATATTTTAGATTAATTCTATGCCTTTTCCTTTTCGCATTGTAACTATTTTGATGTGAGCAGAAGGTGCTTATTTTTTTGAACCTAACTGGACTGCTGCATCATTAG
>VZTO01025538.1:23218-65926 GCA_013400615.1 Syrrhaptes paradoxus
GGAGGGTTCATCCCCATTACTTCTCTTGCATTCCCTTAAAGTAGTCGAATGTGCCTGTGTGCTATAACAGTGTGATTCATTGCTTCTGTGTCACAGCTTTAATCAGGTTTGAGAATCTCATTTGCCAGATTCTGTGAAGAACAAATTCTTGAACCCTTTCTTCATTCTTCAGAGCTGGCAAGAGCACACAGAACTGCACAACTATATCTGGAATCATTTCGCCATCACAAAGCAGACTAGATGTAAAATTTTGTATTCACAGGACTTTGCCTACTGTTCTAAGAAATGCAAATACAAAAGCTGTCTATGCTCTATTTTTCTCACTACCATTAAGACACCTACCATATTGTTATTGGTTTAGTTGCAAAGAATTAGAAAAACATTTCAGGCACTTTTTGAAAACTAGAAAAAAATCTTCACTTGCACTGAATAAACATCTTTTGCATGAATATCCTATACCTCAGTTGCCTCAATACAGTAGAGGTTCATTGACTTACTGCAAGCTACATTTGAATGATTGCTTCATATATTATGATATGCAACATTACATCTTGTTTCTTTTCTATTTCTATAGCCCAAAGACTTATTGGAATTGGTGTGCCTCAGACTCATAAAAAATACATGACTTTAAAAAAAGATTATTATACAAAAATCCACCAACCTTGAGAAACTGCAGAGGTGGGGGATTTTTATGCTGGAATTCATTTCAGTTTCCTAACATTATTCCTACGTATTTTCAGTTTGAAAGTACAATCTGGCAATTTATAATAAAGAGCCACGAAACAGCTTTCCAGAAAGGAATTTAAAAAAAAAATTAAGAACTCTTAGAAATCTGGATGTCTGATTGCAAGTGAGACTAATATACTTCAGAGCTGGTGAAGAAAGGATTCAAATAATAATATCTGGTGTATAAGGACTCCACTACTTAGCCAATAAGAGATAGCTGATCTTCTCCACAGAGCTTTCCAATATGAACAGAAGATAACCAAAGTGAAATGTTTTAGATGATGCTATTGTGTATGACTATTGAGCAAGGCAGAGAGGCAGACGTGAAGCAGTACTCCAAAAGGGAAATATTGTCACCAAGAGTGAACTGTTGGACTATTAAGATGGCTGCGTCTTTCCAGCAGCTGGGTGGTAGGGTACTGGTGAGTTAATGGCCAGGGGAAGAGCTTAGAATGGAGCAGTAGTCAGAATTAGTAGTAAGGCAAAATACTGCTGCATTACAGTCTAAGCTCCTCCATCCCCAAGTATTTATGTCTGATATTTTAATATAAAATTTTACAGCCAAGGGGAAAAAAAAAGTACTTTTACAAATATATGTAAGTGTACCTATTCAGTGTTGGAGTTGGATTTAAAAGCTAATAACAATGTGAGCTAGCACTTGAGAATCAGAATTCCAAAATACAATCTCTGCACTAAACTAAAATTTTTTACAGGTTTTGTTTCGGAGTTTTTTTGGTGGATTGGTTGGTTCATTGTTTTTTTCCCCCCTCAGCACAGAGAAGCTCAGAAAACACAAAGCTCTCATTTTGTGAGGGACTATACAGCTCTGGAAGAACTTAATCTCTAAGGCTCGTTCTTTATCAAAATTCTTGCAATGTTTTGAACTAGTTCTAGTGAAGTGTCAAAGTTAGGGCCATATAATTAGATGTTTGCAGAGGAGGATGAAGCCGTCAAGCTAAGAAGTGGATCATCTAATTTCTTGTATTTAAGCTTTTCCAAGAGCTTTTGTAAGATTTTGAAGGAAGGATGGATTGTTTCTAATCTTGTATTACTCTTAACAGTCACGTCAAGGCAAAGTTGAGGTACAGCTATGGCTTACCATGCCTTTGCTCCCTGTTTATGTTAGTGACCCATTCTGTTGTGTCAGCATTTTATGGAAATCACTCTCTAAACTCTGATTAGGCCAAATCAAGACAGTTGACTTAGGTGTATGAAATAGGCCCGTCTGAAACCAGTGTTCTTGAATGGAAGTGCATTGGGGAGCACACACAGTAACCTTCAAGAGGACCTCATGAGCCAACACAGCTATGGCCAAAACATGATGCATGGCCATATCCCATAATGTCAGTCCCCTGAAACAGACACAGCTTTGAAATGCACCTTGTTAAAGCTGGGCTACTGTGCAGTGAAGTCACCTACTGAGAGAACAAACATAAAGAACCATAACTTGGGACTTGTTGTACACTCACTGAGATGGATCACAAGTGGCTTCCAGTCTTCTGTTATTAGGATTACCTCATTTTTAAAGTTATCTATTCCAAGACAGGAGACCAGAACACAGACTGGAGGTGCAGGAGGGGTTTCTGCTCGATTTTTTGTTCCTTGTCTATCAAAATGAGGAATTTTAATTTGAACTCCCTGAAACTGAAGCAACAAGATGTGTGCCTAGATGTTTAGACATGGACAGCAGTAGATCTCTAGGAGCCTGTATTGGTTTTGTAATCTTAAAAGTCTTTTAAGCCTTGGACATGTAGTGAATTTGGCAAAACTTTTGTGAGCAACTCTTTTTGACTGAGGGGTAAGATTCAAAATGTCAGGCAGGTCCATTAGAAACCTCACTTACACTGCTCAAAATGTCATTATTTTAACATTTTCAACTGAACTGAGAAATTGAATTAAAACCAATCGGTTATTTCTTATGTATTAAAGAGCCCTCAAAGACTTTTGGGAACAGGTGTTTCAGAGGTAGTCCCTCATATTACTCAAAGCCCAAATAATTCCCCAAAACAGAATTAAACAATCCCTAAGACCCTCAAATATCTTAGAAAAAGGATAAGCATTCTTAATATGGAAGCAGCTTTTTTTTCCATAAAACTGCTCACATGTATCCAGTAATTTTTATAGATTAAGTAAAGTAGAAGAGCAAGAAAAATATTCAGCCAGTGTATCTGCACAAATTTTGTGTCTGTCAAGAAGACACAATTTCCTTGCCAAAGAAGCTGAACTTGCAGTCTGACTATTCCTCTCAGGGTTGGTATATAATGAAGTACAAACTCAATTGGGAATTGGTTTTGCTGCTGTAATTCAAACTAGAGCAAACAGACGCTACGGTGAGATAAGAAATACTCCTGCTATGCTCCACAGCTGCATTGTATGTCTGCAGCGTGCTATGTATGAAGCGGTCTTTGGCCTTCCAAGCATAGGCAATGTGCCAACAAAGCTCTTGCACGTATCTTTGTGTCTTTGCTGTCTAAAGACTGTGGTTATTTGCTTCATTGAAGAAAAGGATCCACAAGAGTATGGAACTGATTAGGGGAAGGCTACAGGTAAGAAGCAGACGGGAAGGGTTGCTGCAGCCATTCAATCTGCATATTCCTTAAAATGGAGAGGGCACACTAACGGAGCGGAAATTTTGATATACGTGTCTTGGCAAACCTCTGAACTGGGGCTTTTTTTTGTTCATATTTAGCTATTTTACTCCAATGCATTGGGAAGCTCACAGTTTATTTTTTGTTCATACAGCACCAAAAACTGTCAAGCAACATAGCTCACTTTTCCAGCTCACTAAAGCAAATGTTATAGGACCTCTAGCAGAGAACATAACCCCTAATGCTGTTGCCTTGAAAAATAAACTGTGTTGATGCTTTTCTGAATTTTAATAAAAAATTAACATACTTTTTTTTATATACATTTGTATTACTTACTTGATTTCCATTACTCTAATATCCAATCCTTTGCAATATTTTAAGGGGATGGGAAAGTTTTACTGGCAGTGAAATCAATTGCAGGTTGTTTCAGAGCTAGACCTAACAGTAAGCAACAGTGACTTAGAACAAGCTTACTTGAAGAAATCAGACTTGTTTGTACTAAACATTGTCTGGACTAACCACATAAATGCAGCTATACAGCTTTTGTAACCAAACTGACTTTCTAAAAAAGTCTTGTTGGGGTTTCTCTGTATCTTGGAAACAGTACGCCTGGCAGGAGGCTTGGGGGAGCCTATCTATACCAATAGTATAATTCATGTCCTTAGTATTAGCTCCCCGGTTATAAGCAAAACCCTAATTTCTACCTACACTGCAATTTGCGTAATTGGAGTAGTCATTTGTAAGCTGCTGACTATTACTCCTTGGCATCTACTGAAAGAAAAAAAAAAAAGACATGACAGGAAGAGTTAAGTATGTAAAGGAATGTGGGAACATAACTGTGTTAACAGAAATAAAGTAATACTTTACCTGTAGAACAGCAGTAGTGCACTTCAAACATTGATATGTTGGTATCAGAAGTCAAGGTCTTCAGAAAAGTGTTTTTTTAAAATGACCAAATGAACTAGGTAATATTCAATTACAAGTGTAATATTCCGTTACAAGTATAATATTCCACTACAAGTATACAGCTATTTTTTTGTTCTCTTTTTAATGCAATCTTACCACTCTGCAATTGCAATCTAATAATGAATGTGCTAATATTTACTCCTTTTAAAAAAAAATCTACTTTTTCTGCAAAGGATGTGGAAGAGATAATGAGCCAAATTCTTACTAAGAAGCACAGAGGAGTTTAAGTCAGTCAAGTTTGGAATTAGTTAAGTGCCAGAGAAGGTAAATAATAGATAATGGTTTTAAAGGGAAATCAGGCCAAGGGAAGTCTGAGAAGAACAAAGAGATAGGGAAAAATATTAAATACAAAATTGAAGAAAAAGAATTGAACAGGCAAGAAAGGTGTTAGGGAAATCTTTAAAGAAAGGTGGAAATTATAGTTTTAAGATTTATAGAGAGGATCTGGAAGGTCTTATTTTTTATGTTCAGGCTGAAGCAACTTAAAATTGTAACTTCTTTTAAGAAAAAAATTGAGGACTAATGTTAAAAATTAGATATTTTCAGAACCACTCAGGAAGACATCCTTATAAAACAAAAGAACCAAATTTATTGTATAGTGGTAAATATCTTCAACTGAAAAGTGAACTAAAGGGAAAACTGGAAAAAAAATCCAAAAGAATCTCTTAAGACAGATAGTAAATGCAAAACAATAATAAAATGTAGGGAAAGGAGAACATTAAGTTACAAATTATATAGAAGATAGTAGAGAAGATTGCTACTAAAGTTCAGATTTGCTCTGTATCTGAGAAGGTAGAATGGCAGAGTCATTGAAAAGTGGGACAAAAAATTCCTTGAATGAATCAAACTCACCTGATTAATGTGCCTAAGTTGTGACTAAGCCTTATGTGTCCTTAGCACTTCCTAAAACATTTGCTTAATTTATCAATGGAAAGAAATAGTCACTTTCAAAGACCTTCAGTGACAGAATCTGAGTGACCATGTTTAAGCATCTAAATTAGACATTAAGTTTTCCTTCTGGAAGCTTTAGGTTTACCAAACTCTTTCTATTGACTGAGTAAGAAACTCAGCAAAATATTTAAGAAAAAATGCTTTGTGAGGCACTTGAAACTTATGCGCAAATTAGACAGAGTGGGATTTCACTTTAGATTTAGATTACTGTAAAAAGTGTACAAAATTCTGATGTTACTAGGTTTCTTAAACCCACTTACATGCACAGTTGAGGCAGAATTACATCAAATGCAAAATGTTTGACCATAAACAAGTGAAGGAAATGAGAGATAAAATATAACCCCCAAAAAATGAGCAGTATTTAACAAAGAGGTAGAACAGACAGGTTCTTTCAGCACATGTAGTTGTCACTTCTGTAGTAGAAGACTTTTTTGCTAAGCAAATGTTGGTGGTACCCTGACTAAGTAGCTGGCAATACGTTTTTTAATGAGATAGATATCTTACATGTAGCATTTTGCAATGTGTACTAAAAGGCATATGTACTTATCAAGACAATTTTATCAAATAAGTTGGACTGTCAAGGTATGTTAGTTTCTCAGTGAGTTCACCTTGCCGAGCTTCCAAGCAGAATTTTTAATGGGACCAGCAGGAGGAAGTAAGGTGGTTTTTTTTCAGTTTCTTTACACCGACATTTTAAAAGTTCCTTAGTGGAAGTAGAAGAAAAAAATCTTCATATTCCTTAAAATGTTTTAAGTTACCAATAAACAATCAGAACAGGATCAGGCTGCTGGTCAAAGAATCAGACTTGCAATGTGCACGTTAAGTGTATTTTAAAAAATCTATTAACTGACAAATTTAAAAAATTTTCTTCAGATCAGTAAAATAAACAGCTCTGTTAGGAACCCAGTTAAGTTTCTATTCTGTAACACATAGTAATACAATAGTCAGCATTAATAAATCAAAGTAACATGGTGTCTCAAAAATGTCAGTCTTTTTAGTAAATATTGCACCAAAAGCATAGGTAGAGAGTGGAAGTAATTTAGGATAAAATATATTAAGATAACTAGTGCATGAAGAAACCAACAAACAATGTTAAGACTTCCTTGTGATACATCACACAGTATCCATATGGCGAGCATAAGCTACATTAGTGGTTCTAAATAAGATTAAAATGATTATTACAGACATGTTAGATTTCTTTCTCCACATAAAGTCACAGCAATGGTTTTCATGTTCTAAGAAAACAATGGTATCACCACCTGGATTAGGTTCTTGGTTTGCTGTTCCCACACGAATACACCTTATGTTTTTAATTAGACTGTTTCAGAATCAGGGTGCCCTAAAGCAATGAGATGGAGAATGAAGGGATGAAAATAAAACAAAGATGGAATTATGGACTATTAAAAACAGAAAGCCAGGGGAAGATCATCTTCTGATATTTAAGTAGAGACTGGGGTCAGGTAGGCTAAGAGGAGTAGACAAGGTACCTATACAAACCTGATCAAAGGAGGAGAATTTTTGAGCAAGGGTCTTAAACAGAAGTCAGTGGGAGCTTTGAAAAGTAGCAGAAGAGCTTTGTGGACTCTGCAGGCTGCAGGTGGTAGGATCGTTCTGTCTATTTTGGTACAGAATTCCCATCACCTTAGGAGTTCCACACACAGAACAGAATGGCTCTCTGTGCTCAAACATAGGCTTGTTCAATTTATTATAAAAATTTTTTATTATGAAAAAGCATTTGTGTGAAGACCCTCAAAGTCTGTAATCTAAGAAATAACAAATACACTTTTACTGCAGCAGCCTAGAATTTTTTAAAATGTACTTTGTGCAATCTAACTTGAAAATTGTAAAATGAGGCAGATGCCATTTAGTTCATTTCCCTTAAAAAAACCCCTAAAAGTAAAATATATTGCTTAAGCAGCAGGCACCTTTTCCTTATCAAGCTGCTGCTTATGCCTCAAGCAGGATGCTTATAGTCTGAGCATTTTTATTACAGTGAAAAAAAAATATTCCGGAACAATGCCAGCGACTCCAGCAGCTGTGAGTCAAAACTAAATATCACAAGGGTGGGATTGCCATAGTAACTAACTGAGATGCACTGGATACTCTAGAAAGGAGTATAAAATTCCTTGTCCACTCTTCAGTTTAACTTTCACCAGAAGTACAAGCTGTGGACACTTCCTCTGATGAAAGTTAGCTAAGAATGTTAAGTCTATAATCTGTCTGCTCATAGGCATTTAATCTTCTGTCAGTATTAATGGCATTGTACCAAGAAAAAAGAGATGAGTCAGTGTCTGAAAAGAAAGAGACACAAAAAGTGACATGAGGACCTTACTTCACATCAGAGCAGGGTTAAGTTCCTGTGTTGTTCACAGAAGAAACTCGATCACTCTTAAGAAAATAATCGCTGCCAATAGTCATGCTTAAAAAACCAAAACAAACCACCTTCGATAACAGGTCTTGGGAAAGCAACAGAAACACAGAATATGTCAAACACCACAGCTCCGGTAAAACTTTTGGCTTTCTTACAGGACAGTCTTACATGCATGTTGGCCCTGTGGGCACCAAGAGGCCAAGATGTCCCCAGCCAACCTGGGGCTTTGACCCACCCTGCCCATGCCATGGGACCCCATTCCAGCTTCCTGGGATTCTTACCCCCTCCTCTGCTGACAGTGCAGGACCACATTTCGGTCCCCCCAGGACCATTAGTCCCTGCCCCAAAGATACCTCATCAGTGTTAGTCTTCAGCCCCATTTTTGCCCCAGTCTTCTTTTGCTCCTGGCTGGAGCCTCTGACCCTAGTTCATCACTTGCCATGCTGGGGGCTGTGTTGATGGACCCCGTTGCCAGCTGTGTGGGACTGTGCCTCATGGGTCACCCACAGCTCTGGCTCTCCAACCCTGAGGGACTCACTCGTGCATGCTTCTCCCAGACAGACTCTGGCACAGAAAGGGTGAACAATAGACTGGATCACCATGCTCAGAAAACAATTGCTACTAATTCAGTGCAAAAATGAAAGATTGTTTTGAATGCAATGGTTTGCTCTTGGTTCAATTTTGCTCACTCTTTTTACTAACATTCTGGTCAATGGAATAAAAATCATCAGTATTAGAAATGTACAGGTGCTACGCAGGTGGGAAGGACTACGTGTTGGTTGGAGAACAGCATTAGAATTGAATCATAGAATCATTGAATCACAGAATCATAGAATCCTTTGAGGTGGAAGGGACCTTAAAGATCATCCAGTTCCAACCCCTCTGCCAAGGGCAGCAACATCTTCCGCTAGACCAGGCTGCTCAAAGCTGAAAAGGTCACGACTGCATTTTAGAAAAAATGGCATATAGTTCACTACAGACAAGTGAAAGGAGCTGTGCTTAAGTAAAAGCTATTGGGTGAAGCTAATCAGTCCCTTAGAAAAGAAACCATAGGCATGGGTTAAAGAGAACTGCATTGAACCACAAGCCAGGGGTAATGTTATTGTGAAGAAGGTAATCATCACACAGAAAAATATTTGGCAAGACATGTGAACAGACTCTTTCTGCTCTGTCAGGCAGAGGGGAAGACCCAAGCTGGAGTCTGGTGCCCAGGTATGTCTACAGTATGGTGAGAAGTGGGCAGCCTAACAGAAAGCAATGAAAATGACCAGAGGTTTAGAAAGCATGATCTATGAGGAATGGTTGAAAGCTGAAACTTCCTTCCCCTTAGAAGACTTAGGGAGGGCATGACAAAAACCTTTTAAGTATCAAAGGTTTTTGTAAAAAGGTGAGAAGGTATATTCTACGTCCATAGAATAAATTGTAGCAAGAAAGAATGAAGTTGAAAATCTAAACTCTGGAAAGTTAAGAAAAACAGAAAGTTGAATACTTTGTTTTGAGACTCTCCACCACTGAGGTCTTTAGAAATATGCTAGACAGCCATCTGTCAGCAATAATAACATGTATAGTTAATCTTGTCTTGAGGGATGGAGTCCCTTCCAGCAGTTTTTTAATCTAGCTGTTGCCAGATCCCAGCAGATCTTTAATGGGAACATTGGCAGCATAGTACATACTGCAATATCTGTGAAAGAACCACATACAATCTAGAAATATGGTAAACTGAAGTTTCAGTTTAAATGTGTCCGGACTGTCTGCATTTATTTCTCGATACTTCTATGGTTTGGGGAAAATAAAAGACACAATATTATTGGTTTACAGGGGTAGCTTCAACTAAACTACGAGTACAAAGTTTTCTGGAGAAATAGAAATTCAAGGACATTTGAAGGATCAAGAGTGTCAGGCAGTGTTTGCTATTGCTACAGTTTGTTATTTCTTGTGACAGAATTCATTTGGAGGTAAGTTTCAGAGACAACTTCAATGACATACTGTGAAATCTAAAGAAGAAAGGTTCATAGCTACTCTATGCTGAATCCAGCATTTCTGGGATGAAGTTTCTTTTTCAGAATGGTAGAGAAGAATGAAAGATTCATGGACAGAGCAATATTAGTAAGCAAATCAAACTGTGAAAAGGGTAAAGCATATGACACAGGGGAGCTAAGTGTCAATATTTAAGTTTTTGAAGAGACTGACAGCTGAGAACTCTCTTTCCTTTTCACCTCAAAGGAAAGAAGATAGATGTCTAAAGTTGAATTCCTGCTTCTGGTCTTCTTCTGGCCACCAGATGAATGATTTATTAAATCCCGCTAAATGAAACAAGTGGGATTTTTTGTATAGATAATACAGAACTGGAACTGGTTTTGGCATATATCTGACTACCAAACTGTGTTCTTTTGTAGTCAAGCTCAAGGGAAGACCTCAACCTGTGAAGGCCAGTGTGAGCCCCATACCACTTTTTCATTTTAGAGGACATTTTCAACCAAATTTGACAACATGCTGGTGGTTTCAGAGGGTAAAGCAATATATCCTGGTTTTATGAAAATGAAAATTTAGGTAAATCCTAGGAGACTTTGGTGCCATACAAACTGCAAAGTTACACTTTGATAGGCGTTGAACAGTCAGTCCACACAGATTTCTACGTCAAAAGTCAGTTCACCCCACTACTTGTAAACGTGCATGGAAGGCATTAGTTCCATCAGAAAACATAGCTGCAAAAGCAGTGCACAAATTGTAATGATATTAATGATAAACATAATGTTAAATACTGTTGACAGAAATGCTAAAGGCAAGCACACATACAGATGGGTCAATGCAACTAAAGCAGCAATGTTTTAAAATCGAGGACAGGAGACTAGGCAGAAATTATAACGTGTGTCAAGAGTAAGACCAAATGGCACAGTCTATGAAGTTCAGTCATAGAGAGATGTGCAGAAGGGAAGGGGGTGGGTTAAAAAAAAAGACAAAAGCAACAGCCCATGTGTGTGGTAAATCTCATTGGGATCGGCAAGGCAGCACAGAGTGAACAGCAGGAGTAAGAATGCTCTGGATATGTGAATCTAATCTGGACAGGTTGTGGTTCCAGATGGCCAAAAGACAAGTCGCATCCAGTTTGAACATTTTAAATGTTTAATATTATTAAAAAGTCCTAACGGAGCTTTTCTGAGCAGGAAATGGCATGATCGCTGCTGTGTGCAGCTCCAGGTGGGAAAGAGTGCATTGTTGTCATTTTTATTTTGAGCAAAGCCCTCCTGGTGCGGATCAGCCGTGTGGTCCCTAGGCATCCTGAAAGGTGGCACTCCAACAGGACGTCTGGAAACACGGCTGGTGTGTCCCAAAAGGGGCTGCTCAAACCAGCTCTGCACAGACAGCTGGGAAAGTGCTAGTTCCCATGTTGGTCACCAGTGTTCAGAGTGCCAGCTTGGAGGCCAGTCTGTCGGAATATAAAACTTACTTCACAAAAGGTATGAACTTTATACATGAGAGGAGTAGGCAGCCTGCAAGGGACCCAGAAGGGATGCTTTCCAAAATTATCTTCGGCATTAAAAAGAAAAGCTTATTTTATTGTTTACATGGAAGTACAGCTTTAAAATGCAAAATATAAAAACTTCTCGGTTGAACAAAGCTTTCTAAAAGCAACTTCCTTCCATTCACAGGGGGCACCAGCCAGAGTGTACTAGATATTTAAATTAGCACCATGATCCTTACGGGGATTTTCTAAGGGGAAAAAGTTATTGAGAAAAACTAACTTAGTCTTTTTTTTTTCTCTTCCATTACTTCCTACACTCTCTAAACATGTTCTTCCTCCTGCTAATTAAAGACCAATATACTGAAGCTTAATAGCTGTCCACGATTCACTGAGAAAGAGAATGAGCTGTCTTATTCTACATAAAATCATCCATGAACCTACCTCCCATCACCCTTTATTTTTAGAAGCAGGCTTGACAGCTCCTCTTCTGGGCCTTGCTGGCAGCATGGTAGATCTTGCACCTCTGTGCATTGCACCTTGGGCATCACCAGCACAGAAAATGCAGAGCACAGGACATTTAAACAGAGCAGGGCAAAAAAAGGGCAAGAGCCCAGACCGTTAAACCTCACCAACTGGCCATGTCAGCCTAAGGAGATTTCTAGAATTATCTTTACTTAGTGGTAACTCTGCTGTTGTCAGGAAGAGGAGATGAGATCTGAAGCCCTTAGCCTCAGGTGTACTTTGCAGCTGGTAGGCAGAGCACAAAATGCCTTTTCAAAAATCACCAGATACTTGTGGAAGGGCTTTGTCTTCTCCCTTCATGAGACACAGACATCAGATGCCACAGAAAATGACTCAGGGGAATTTTAAGGCAACAGGGGATAGAGGTGTGTGAGGCTTCAGCTTTTGTATAGGTATTTGCTTTGGTGTTATTACCAGTCTCCAACTTGAGCAGAAAGAGATGTCAGGAGACTAGCAGGTGTGAGGAGGAACTTTGTTTTCACATACCAGCACAGTATCTCTGTGTCTTCCTGGGACAAAACATTACTGACCTTTTTATCTAAGCTACTCACAGGAGTAGTTCATTAAACAAAGCCAAACTGCCCACACCACAAGTTAAGAGTATTCAGTGCCAAGACTGAATAAATATAAAGCCACGGTACTCTGAGTACACGGTTCAGCCATGCAATCGTTCAGTCATATCTGCTGAACAGATGTGAAACAGTGACAGTGATTTGCCCACATCACCTAGTTACTTAAACATCAGCCATGAATCTCTTCCTATAAGCTGTTTTGCAACAAGTTAACCTCTAAATCAGCTTGTAGATCCATTACACCCCAGAGCTTTGTTTATATTAGAAACTCCTGAGAGGTTGTGATTTTCTGTTATTTTTAGTTGTGAATACCACGGATTGCAAGACAAAGTGGAAAAACACTGAACAGTAAATGAAATTAGGGAACAGTTAGCATCGATCAGTTCGTGTCTGTTGCCAAGGGCAATCTTGGTGTGTCTCATTTTAAATTCTATTGAGCAAATTAATGTGTAATTTCCTTATCATGAACAGTGGCTGATCTAAAGAAGCTTCAAGAGGTAAGGAGTGCTAATGGATCTTGAAATTCGTTCCTAGCCATGGCAATGAGCCTGGAGCTGAGCATCATTATTAATGGATGGTCTATGAGTAGACAGTGAAGAGATAACACATTGGTCATAGGCACTTCTTTGCACTTCTATATCAACATTTCTTGTCTTTAGAGAATCTCTGCCTTCTTTCAAGATTTTTTTTTATGCTAAGAGGATTATTTATTTTTTTTCTCTCTGCTTCTCCTGTTCTGCTGCACTTTTCTTCCTTTGGTTTATTCTTAAAAGTACCTAAAATGCATTTGAAGAATTTTAGGAATCATCTGTGCCAATTTCTGTAGCAGCAATCACAGCTGCATTCTTTGTGCGACGAGACAAGTAAGTGTTCAGGCATGCACACAAACATGCTTATACAGACAAACACATATCTGACTGCTGAACTATCTTATTGTAGCTTATTTGTGCCTTGGTAAAGGAAACAGAACAAGGAAGAGGGAAGATATGGTTAATTAGCATATCTTGTTAAAAAATCAAAATCATGGCTCTCTTTTCCTTTTTTTTTAAAATATATGATAGAAAGCAATTTTTACTGGAAATGCATGTGTATGTCAAATGCATGTTGTTATCTTTGTAGAGTCCATTCAGTTGGACCGGTTTGTATTACTGAAAATAATTTTTCTTCCATTGGCAACCTAAGGCACTTTAAAACCTCACATGGATGTTGGACTTGTCATAACCCCTTCAGATTAGTCACTTCTATGCAACTGGATTTCTTCAAAGGAACTAACAAACAGGAATGACTTCTGCAATTATTTTAACAAGTGTGATTTATAGGCACTTATTCACAATATCACTATAAATTGTTTTCCTACTAGGAAAAGTTAGAGCAACCTTATTCTGGTTTTAGACATCTTTTTGTAAACACCAAATACATTTCCAGATCCATCCACAGAGATAAACCTTAGAAAAGTGAGATATTTCAGCTCCAGTAGAATCCGACTGGGATTATTTGGTATTCTGGATACACAAACCCACCCATCAAGAGCAAACACTGGGAGGACAAACAGCAGTTACAAGGAAAGTTATTTAAGAAATTAATTCACATAAATCCCTATCATCACCAGTGTATATCACAGGGCAGAAGTGTAGGGCAAAGGAAAAAAGGGCAGAGAGAGAATGCACAAATGCAAAAGATAGACAATGAATGCTGAGGCCTGAGGAGAGAAAGAGTGGAAGAAAACACAAGTGGCTTTGGTGTGCAGCACAACGTTTAGCTTAGATTTTCATTGTGCTGTATGATTTTCCTGGTCTTACTGCAGAACTTGCTCAAGCCTCCATATATCTGCTGTGTATTGAGAAGGGCTGATGACCCTGTTATCCAAGCATGATTCAGAACTCTTACTGAGAGATTAATTTTTGACTTCTCCAGAGCAGGTAGCTTTTGTGATTACATATTGTTGTGTTGCCATTTTACAAATGTCACATATAAAATACACTGGACCTAATATCCTCTTTACCACTGGTAAACGGTAAGTGCCATCAGTGTCAGAGTTGATTTCTATATGGTTATAGATGGGAAGCTGACCAGTATTCTTTTTCTCTAATTCAAAATAACCGTCCCTTTTGACATTTTCTTTAAACATAACCCAGAGAAGTAGGCTACATTTAAATGGAATGTGAGATGATTTCAACACAGAAAGAAAAAACATACAAATAAACCTTTCCTCAACCAAAAGTAATCTTGAAAATTTTCTTACCTATTTGTACTACTGATCAAAATTGTGCCTGTCCAACACTTTTATTCTCTGCAACTTTTATTCTTTATCAGTTATTGTTACCAGTAATTATTCCTTAGGTTTTCTCTCCAGATCTTCTTTTCTTATGTCTCAAATTCCAGTTCTGCTAGGACCCTAGTTTCATACCCAGATTTTTACCTTCTTTTTGTCCCTGAAATTCTCCTAACAATTTTGCACACAACATTCCACAACAACTTGTGAAACCATTGGAGGTAAATGCTCCTTGCTCCACTAATACTCTAGTAAATACTGCCGTGCAAAGTTTCATAGACCTACAACATGTATTAGAGAGATTTAATGGTGTACAGGTTTGCCATCTCTCTGCACTGTCACAAATCTTTGTTATTGTATTGAAGATATAAGACGGTCAAAGCAGGCTGTAAGTAGACCCTTGTTAGCAGCAGCAGAATTCATACAGGATCATTGATGACAAAATATTATTCAAATATTACCACCCTAAAGGCATATATATTTCCAATATGGATATTTTTTAACAGTCTGTCTTCTATTTTTCTCACATTCCTCATGCTTGCCAATGTATGCTAGGCATCTAATCAACATGGCATGGATTTGCAGTGCATGATTCTTGCTAATGGAGGCCAGATCCTAGATGTTTCTTCAGTATTTATACTCCAGCGGGTTCAGGAGGACATTTCAGTGGGCCTTGCTCTTGTATTCACAGCAGGAATTTTTCCATTACTTGTTAGCAGCGTAGACAATGCACAAATGAGGAGCCACAGAATGAGGAAAGAACCTGCCCAAAAGGTCCGTCCAAGCCAACAGCATCTGCCAAGAAGCAATCTTGACATGGTCACCGAGGGATAGCTTCAACATTTCTACTTGGAATTTTTTTCTCCCTGCTGAGTATGGGTATCTGCTTCAGAGAAAGGGCAGATTTTTATAAATAGATTGAGTTGAAAAAGCAGGAACCATTTACAGTTAATTAGAAAATAAGTTTCAGCCACTGGCCCAAATTTAAGCTTTCCAAAGAAATTTCATATCAGTAAAACTTTGCTTGCATAACTGTTCATGAAGAAAGGCTACTAAAAACCTATCAGAATGTTTCAAATCTAGTTTCTGGTTGCATTTGCTGCACATTTTTAGTCAATAAAAATTATATCCCAGCTAAATTAAGATGGTGGAAAGTTCAAAAGTGAACACTGAAGTCTGAGGTAGTTCCTGAGTAGTGCAAGCTTAAGACAACTCTGATCACTAAATGTAGTGTTTGGTATGCACTACCAGCTAGAGGGTACTGACTAAAGAGAATTTAACTCTCCTTTAGTATCTCCATGCCTGTGTTCCATGTACTCAGTCTGACTGTCTCAGTGGTTTAGATTTGGCAAAGCAACTGAAAAATGAAATCAGAAACATGAATTAATTTTAATTATGAACCTCTGCACTTCTATTGGATATACAGTTCTCTAGCCACACAGACAGAAGTCTTTTATGTATGTTTTCATATAAACAGGAAAAGTTACCAAGTAAAATATCTTATGCACCACAGGACCACTAATCACAGGTAACAACTTCTGGTTTTGATCTTACTGAAAGGTTAATAATCAGAGCAAAACATTCCCAAGTCTGTGCTTAGGACACTCCACACAGAAAAGCTATTATTCAGCATCTATCATGAATTTAATGGTTGATTAAAGCAAAAGGAAGAAAAGCCACTTGCAGGTGACTGATCTGTTTGAAACTGCCACGTTGCCACCTGTCCTATATCAACAGGTCTCAGCTATTTAAACCACCCTAGCTCTATACTAAGACTATTAAAAAAAAAAACAAAAAAAAAACCCCCAAAAACCCCAAAAACTTAAGGGCTGTCTCCTCAAAGAGGGACAACATTAAAATGACCTGAAGTGTCCTAAATTTTTTAGTTCCAATCTAGAAACTGAATTTTCAATACAGCGGAAACAATTAAGTACCAATAATGGAATTTACAGAAACCAGAACATGAAGAAGGTGCTACTTACAGCAGTAATTTGGAAGTGCTGAGGACACAGGTGGGACTAAAACCTGTTATTTTCCAGCATCAGAGGAAAAAAAATACTTTGTCTGCTTACTCAGCCATCCGAAATAGCAACGTATCCTTGGATTGTGGTTTTTCAACAGGTCTGTAAAGAGAACAGTAGCACCATCCCTTTGAGCATTCTTGTAATGTGCTGGATCCCCAGCTCAGCTCCTTCTTTGGTTGCCTAACTTGGATGTATAATTATGACTTGCACTTCTTCATATTACTGGATCTCAGGTTCTTTTGAGATGACACAACAAAGGGACAGTTCCAGTTTCTCTTCAGAATAAATACTTTAGTTATTCACAAAGACTGCAACCCACATCTGCCACTGGCATTCGCAGTGTTCCCCACTAGCCTTGTAAACTGTGAAATCACAAGGTCTTTCTGAACACTGAAAATATAGTAACAGAGCCTGCAAGTGAAATGGTCTAGATCCTTGCACACAGGACATACGGTCCTGCCCTGAGCAGCTCACCAGCAATACCTGTGTACGTGCCCATGCAAGCTTAGGTAGTTAATTTAGGCAGGTTAAGATTGTGCAGCAATTGAGCAGGGAAATTGTTAATTTCAGTGCGAGGCTTTGGAGAGTAAAGCACTTTTAGAAATGTAGGTCCTTTTTTGGTTCTACCGACTAGTTGAGGGACTACTGCTTGGCCAATATTCCTTTCCTGAGGACCCCAGCAGAACAGTGAGGTCTGACCAGAAATGCATGATCCCATCCACTACTCCTGGCACCCTCATATTTTGGTTGAAAAGAAACTAAATATTGTGGTCCTCAATAAAATATCAGTACTTTTCATTTCATGTTATTCTCCAGGAGTAATTTTTGAACATTACAGAAGAAATTGCCAGAGATTAACAAAATGTTGCTGTCTATTGTCAAAATATGGAAAACTCAACTAAGAAATTATCCCTGTGAGATAGAATGTACTAAGAAATCGTTACCTTTCTGGCTTTGGTGAGTTCTTATTTCATTTCCAGGGCTTTGGCTATATGAATCTCACTCCTAGAGAACAATTATTATTTCCTTTTATTTTACAGCAGAGTCCCACACATCTACACAGTGAGGCAGTTCCCCTGCAGTTCTAAAATTGTCTTTTTATGTGTATAATAGTTGATGAGTTCTCAAATAAAAACATAGGCACACTAACCAAACAGAAACATCCCAGCAGTGGCAGCAAACAAAGGTCAGCTTTGCGAAAGATCTGCATCAGCAACTGCTGTCAACAAGTCAAGGCAGAAATAAATACAGCAGCTAGAGTTTTAGAATTGGTCTGACCTTGTACTCCTATCTGCACAGTTCCAGGATAAAAAAAATCTCCCTAATACCAAAATCAAAAGAACGACTTCTTCCCTATAAGCAGGATAGTCTTTTATGCAAACAGGCATACAATGTGTCATTTAATAAGGTGTCACTAACATTTCAATTGGAAGAAAATTTAAAAAAAAACTTCAGAATGAGGTGAATTTTAAATTCACATGCATACCTTGATCAAAATGTTTCATCTCATAATCCTTTCTAAACTGAAGTTTAGATTGGGTTGGTTAAATTTAGATACATTTTTAATATGTATCAGTGCTCAACAGAAGGTTCCATAATGGAGGTGGACATTAAAAGGTTGTTTATTATGAAGTGCTCATTTTATTGGATGGAGAAGCTTTATAGTTTACTGGCAGTGAGATACTAATGGAATTAAACCTTCTGGAAGAAACAGGAAATACAGCAACACAAGCTTGATTGGGCAAATTCAAATATTTTTAGCCTGAGGTACTTCTGGCTGAAGTAAGAGAAAAATGGGGACAAACCTTCAGAAGCTCAGAAAGTTTGTAACATATTATTTGACATAGATTTCAATGCAAGAAGGTTCCTCCCTCAGGAAAAGAAGTGCCGCTTGTTTTATCCTGTCCTAGGAAAAGATAGCCAGCAGCATGCCTACCTGGTGTGCGAGCAGCAGACCATAAATCCATACACAGGGGTTGGACTTATGAGAACCAAAGTTTCCATTGCTTGGAAGGGTCTGAGCATGTTTACAAACTCCAGGACATTGCAAGGGCAAGCATGCCACTTCCCTGCAAACACCTCGAGCCCCACTCATCCCGGTGCAGTGTGAACTGCTCCTGTCTGAGGTCTGGGAACGGTCAGCAGCCGGCGATGTGCACAGACCCAGCAAAGGTTCTGCAGTTGGTGTGCTTAAACTTGGTGTTCATCTCAGTGGGTGATCCAGGGAATTTATTCTTTGTTTGAAGCTCTGTGCTGACTTCATGCTTAGCCCTGAACAACATTTATTTAACCTCTTTATGTCTCAATTTCCCTGACTGTAGTATGACTACAATAATACTTTCCCACCTTTAAAGACCATTGTGCATACAGATCTCCAGGGCATGTAAAATAGTATCACTATTATTATAACCATCTTTCAGAGGCAAAAATCTGATAACCCCTTCATCTGTGTTATTTTTTGTGGACATATGTGTTCTATTTAACCTTTTTCCTGAAGCAGCCCTATTATTTGAAGATATTTGCCTAACCAGGCATTTTTTTTATTTTAAGTGTATGTGTCTATGGACTTCTATAGCTTACTGCTGCTTGAAAGACTAGCTTGATTTCTTTTCTCATCTCACATGCCACAACAATTTTTTTGCTAATTAATACATCATTGTTAATAAATGTTTGACACATGCTATCTCAATGTATCGTAAAAAGACACGTTACACAGAGATGTCATAAAGACTGACAATGTAGTCAGAGCTACATTTGATGAAGTGGAAAAACACAGGAACTAATCTTCAGGGGTTGCAAGTTCTTTCCATTCTCATTACAGAAAAAAAAAGAGCACTGAGGATGTTCTGCATCAATAGGAAGATGTTCAGCACCCAAAAGCCAAGTCCTTAAATAAGAATCAGGCTTAGATCAGAGGTAGATTGAATACTGAGTTTGGGAACATTATTGCAAATTTCTGAAATTTCATACACATTATTCACTGAAAATAAATAAAATACCAGAATCTTAACTAAATGTCCTGAAGACGGCAGACCTAAAATGCAGCTACCTTTTCTTTTACACATCTGTTAGCCAATTCACATGCAGCAGTGACACTACTAGGTGGAAGGTCTTTCACACTCTTTGGAAGAGCTCAATCCCTTGACCTTTAATCGAGCAGGTATTTTTTCTTACTTATGATGAGACAAGCTACAACAAAGACAGTCAATACGGTCTTTATTGTAAGTGTCAGGTGAAGCATATCAGTATTCTAGGATATGATGAAGTATATATGTATTCTACGTATTCCTTGTGAAGATATTTGCCAAAGATTCAGTGAACCTACCAGTAAACTTGTAAGAATCAGCAATTTTGCAGTGTTCCCTTGAATTAAAACTGTTGGTAGCTTGCTGGTCAGCTCAGTAGCTTTGCAATGCAATGTGCCTTTCTTTTGCAGTCAGTGTTACCACTGAATTATTTGACTTAGATTATGGCAGATATGCAAGAAGAAGCCTAAGACTAAGGGCGTCTAGTGGACAGAACATTGATCCAGAAGCTTAAAGCACTTTTGAAGTCAGTCCTAGGTATAAATCTTTTATATATTGAATGTAATAACATACACTACAATATAAATTTACACATGAATAGATATTTGGTTAGTTTTCTCCCTGAAACACCATCTGTATAAACACAGACCTTTTCCTGAGTGCTTGATAAGGGGTGGTTAGGCACTTCATTTTGTGTAAATAAGTTTTGCAACAACATTTTTACAAGGCTGCCCAGTACTCCATATCTGAACTTTCTGCTATCTCTTGCTGCATAATAAAAACTTTATTTATGCCTGTATGAAATCACCTGGATTTACAAGAATTTAGTGTTTCATTCGTGCACCAAAAAACAACCAGAGAATAGCAACAGTGAATTCACAGGAAGTTTTCATCACGGTAAAAGGTTCACAAATGAGTTTCTAAACGTTCTGTGTGAGGATCACTGCTTACCAAGTTTTAGTGATCTACAAACCCCAAAGTGAATAATGAGGTTAAAAAAAATGTGTGAATAACTCAAACCATCATGATATTTGGTTAAATCTTCAACAGAATCAGGTTGGAAAAAGGGTCAATACAATGGCAGACAATGTCCCTGTTGATAAATGGAGAGCCATTTGAAGAAAATATGGCTATGAAAATAATGTTGCATGTGTGAACTTGTCTTTAACAATGGTATTATCTGTATTCCTCACTAGGGATATGTAATGTTAAAATACAGACTGCTCAGATATCTCATGGAAAAGGGAGCAGGGAAATGTTAAAGAAGGCTCACTGTGAACTTCTGTTCCATGTACAGTTGTGCTGAAAGGAAGCAAATAAGTCCTTGAGGTGCATAAACAATGGGATGGTAAATAACACAGAAAATGTCTTTTATATCGTCACAGATGTAGCCTCTAATACTTCTTGCTTTAGAATGGTTTCTTATCAGAGAAAACATACTGCAAAGATAGACAGGTTGAGTGAAGATAGATAAGAACAAGTTATTGGTATGGAAAAAAAATCTCTACTTCAAAGAAAGACTAAAAGATGATTACATTAAATGATTGAAGGGGAACATGATAAAAGTGCATGAAGTAATAAGAACAAATTGAGAAAGTGGACTTTACAGGAAATAGTCCTTCAACACACTAAAAGTAAGTGTTTCAAAGAAACAAACATAATTTCTAGCCAGCTTATGATTACATTGTGGAAGTTATTGCCAGAATATATCTTTGATGCTTGGAACTCAGAAGGCTTGAAAGTGTTTGGATGAACAGGTGATGAATTGCATAATAATAGCACTGGGAACTATTCACTCTCACGTTTCAGGTTTCCTTATTTATTTCTGATATTTCGATTTTGATTCAGTCACCTGAGTCTAAGCATACCTACACCTCTAGTGAAATTTGAGGTATGCCAGGATATACTACGTCATATTGGCCTTGTGAGGTTGTCTTGGATATGGTATGGTGTCTCAGATGACTCTAGACACCTATGTTTCGGAAAACAAATACAGACCTTAAAGCTTGTCACCATCAGAGGAGAAACACAGATCTCCACCAGCCACAGGTCTAATTCAGTATGAAAGATGCCGTGTTTCTACTGGGCATTCCAACAGGAGTGAACAAACAATGTTCATAAGGAAAATGAAAGAAAAAAATCACTGAAACCCAACCCATACTCAAAACATTATTTTCAATAATATACTCGAGAACCCAGATTCTGCAAATCAAACTCCAAAGAAAGAAACGGGAAGATGGAAATTGTTCAGTCCTCCCCTTAGTCACCTCTATCCTTCTTGCACTAGGTCACCTAGCTATGAAGGTTAATGATAAACCAACTGACTGCTGGCTTGCAGGTCTACAAGATTGTATCAGGTACCTGATAATTATTTTCTGAATACACTTCTAAGAAAAACAACTACCTTCAGGCCTAAGGGGGCAAATTCCATTCACTTCAAACCATTTTCTTCACGGATAAATTTTTTCCTTACATTTTGTAAGGATAAGTTTGTTCCATTTGTTCCAGTGAAGGTGACACTAAAGGAGGGAATGGAAAATATTGTTTTACCTCATTAGTATTAAAACCTGATTCCTGCCAAACAAAAGAAAGAAATGTCATACTTCTTTCAGACACAAACATACTATCAGGAGCATAAACACACTGCACACACATTCCTATGTGCAAAAAAAAGACTTTTTATTTGAAGAAAATATCTTAATATCTTTGTTATTTTAACTAAAAAAACAAGAGGTCCTACATCCTAACCAGACCAAATAATGACATCATCACAAACAATGTAAATATTTTAAGGTTAAAAGAGCATAAACTGGTGTTCTTTAAACTGTTATGTTTTGTTCCAAACCTTGTGTCATTTATAGAAGAAGGTTTAATAGCCACGTTACCTGAAAATGCACATCTATAGTGGGAAAACAGACAACTTGCATAGCGTCTGTTCTGAGGTAATTTTCTATCCCATTGTCATTAAGTAGAAGATGAATCCTTTAATTATACTTTAAAATTCAGTGGTGCTGTTATCCCACTGGTTAATTAAATTAAAATGAACCCTTGTTAATTCAATCATAAGGAATCAAACCAACTCATGAACTGTTTTTCTTCCTTGTGTTTTCTTTTGGAGGACAACTGAGGGCATAAAAGGAAGAAGCATGAACTAATACAGGAGTGCTTGTCCCTGGACCCTGACAAAGCAAAACTCGTTTCCTTTCATGCACGTACAACAGCTCCCTGTAGGAAGAGGCCCTCAACTATTTCAGTAGCTTTTCCACATGCCCAGAGTTTTGCATGTCACCCCCTTGTCAATGTGCAAGCAATAATCAGATTTTTAGAGATAAGATTAAAAATGGTGATGAGAAGGGGGGGGGTGAATTATTATATGCGATGCGCATTTCTGTTTATGCATTCATGAAGGACATGTCTGCAAGATCTATAGTGCCGGCTTGCACACACTGCACAAATATGAATAAATGAATAATTGTTTTGATAATATTAAACAGCATGTGTGATGTAGCAGAGCAACATCTGTTATTAACAGTATAAACAAAAGGAGTTTTTACTGATTGCATGCCATTTTGCATACGGGAACAATGTAATAGGTCCAATTTGGTAACTCTTTGCAGACAGCAGGAGGGATTGTGTAGGCCTGCTGTGAAAAACAGGAACAAGATTAGAGCAACGCTTCTCTTTCAAATGTGGAGGGGAAAAAAACTGCATAAAAATGTTAAAGAAGGATAGTATAAACTGTATATGGATTTGATCAAGTTCATAGAAACCATTCCTCCTTTGAATGTTATTGTCTTCCCTTTACTTTTTCCTGCATCCTGCAGTGAGCTGAGTAGCAGTAACTGAATAACCTGTATTTCAGAGGAATCTGGCAACATTAAATACTTTTAAGTACCATCCCAGATTATAACCATGTAGTTAAAATAACCTTTGTGACATGAGGAACCAAGGAGAATAAAACCCAATATTTCCATTCTAAATGCATTAGTAAATCTTGATTCAAGGAATGATACTGTAGACTCAGGATTACATAAAAAATATAGAAAATTAGGATGTAGTTTTGGTGACACAGTTGAGCCGAAATAGTATCCCACTGCTGCTTAGACAAGTGATGTGACTCACCACTACCACCAGCAACTGGCTGTAGGTTCCTTCACCCTCATTGATGCCATCCCTGGGGCTTTTCTGTTCCCAAGATGAGCTATTTCAAGAAATTAAAACAATAGAAAAGTCATCGCTCAGGTTACTTTTCTGCTGGTTAAGATCCCCGAACCACTTTTTTATGGGAATGAATGAATACAAGAATAAATACAGGTGAAGCCAATGGAGCACAGAAATGAGGTTGCTTGTTCTGCATGCTGCTTGCTATATAATGAACTATGTAATGAAATTGTATCTTTGATGCACCAAAGTGACTTGTAAATCAGTATGTCACAGTGTCTGGCTGGATACTTCCTCTTTGCTTTTGCTTCATTAACCCTCTTTCGCTACCACTTTTACATGATTGCTTGTTTCCAGCTATTGAATGAAAGCCTCCAGGTGTCCCTGAAATAAACCCTATTCTGAATCCAGTCTTGAGTTCTTCATTCAACACCATCTATTTGCAGTTTCTTCACCTGATTTGTCTACAGCTACCCCATCACTAGGTCTCTAAGCTCTTCATATATATAATGCCGTGCTCATCTAGGTGTTCCTGCTCCGGCAGGGGGATTGGACTAGGTGATCTTTTGAGGTCCTTTCCAATCCCTAACATTCTGTGATTCTGTGGTGCACAGATTCCTTCCTTAAATGAGCATGTTAAATGGTTGCATTTCACTGTCTTTCTGAAAAATTAGAGTGGAACATCAAAATACAGGCAGCAAAGTACTTGGAAAAAAAAAAGAGTTGTACAGCTCTGTAAAAGTGGGGGGCTTCACCTTCTCTTATGGCTAGCACTGACTCACTCTACTTTTTGCATAGTGTCACAAGAGCTCTGCTCATTTCATCCCATCTCCTGATGATACAGACTTGGGAGTCAGTCCTGAGCTTATCTTCTTTAGAGTCCAGTCATGAAATGGGCTTTCAGTTGGACAGTCTGTCTAAGACTAGAAGTAAATGCTTGTGTTCTCTGACTTGTAAAACTCTTTGCTTTCATCCAACTATCCTTTTTTTTCAAACATTGTTATGGATGTAAAACTCTTTTCAGTTGTTCCATGCTTAATAGAAAATTGCCATATTTTCAATTCTGAACAAAACAAAAATGTATTGCAAGCCCATCTTTTGTCTTTTCATTTAACTGTTCAGTTATTTGTGTACCAAACTGAGAGCATCACACTGAGGTCATGAAATCACTGTAAAGATAAGCATGTTTTTTCTAGTGAGAATTCTGAGAGTTGTAATAAACTGACGAGTCATGCTTACTTTTTTTCCTTCCTAGTGAGACAGAGTCATTTCTAGAGAAAGATACAGGACATTTTCATGGATATTCCAGTATGTTGAACACAACCATTAAAAGATTTAGTAATCCCAGAGATGGACACCATAAATAGCTAGCAAAGTATAACCTGAATAATCAATGAATTTCAGAAATCTTCATAGGACAGACATCAGTAAACATTTTGATCTACTACATAATCCAGGTTTCAGTGCAGAATTGACAAGCCAAACTACCTCCAGAAAGCATACAGCACCCAGGATTGGGCTGACAACCTCATGCTTGAAGCAAATCCAAAAATATTTGAGAGAAGAGTGGGGGTGAAAGAGGGGTGTCTGCTATTTTTTAAACAATTAAAACATGCCTCTACCTGGTGCCAAGAAGACAGAATAGTAAATTTTTTCTATGGATCAGAATTAAGCTAGCATGTATCATGGAATGATTTTAAAATTATCACAGCAGGTTTTCATTCCAGTCTTGCCTTTGCAATTGATTGTTAATACACCTTATCTCTCCAAGTTTCAGTAGTAGAAACAATACCCTGCTATCCAAGTAAAANAGGGTTTTTTCTTACTCTACTCCATCCATTTTACAACAAATGGGAAATACAGCACCATAGGGAGATCCTAAAATCTCCACAGATACCAAGGAGAGAACTTATTTGGAACAACAGAAAAAATTGAAAATCTTACAGCTAGAATTTCAGAATTTCATTCATGCCTTCCAGAAGAGGGTTTTGACATGACTCTATGGACCTCAGAGGAAACGGATCAAGACCAAGCATAGGTTTTGTAGAAGGAAAAACCAAAAAGACACTCTAAATGATTCAGTGTGAACGTACCCAGAATATGTAGGCCTTCAAAGGGCTTTAGGGTGTTTGAAGGTATTGAAAAGACAAGAAAGATGTAGGGATCGATTTTGCTCCGCTTTCAGAACAGGGGAAACCACTGCAAAAGGCTGAAAGATAACGGAGCAGTCACAAACACTTCTGTTCTTGAATCGACTCTGGGGTTTTTTTTATTTTGCAGTATAGGCTTCCTGAAAGAAAAACAAAACAAAAAGAGTAAGTTTTGTATCAGCAGCTCGCAGATGAACCACATCACAGTACTGTAACTCCTTTGGTAAATTGAGCTAATGGCAGAATGAAATAACAGAGATTGCAGTCCATTCAGCTCATAAACAATTTTTTGCACCTTTATCTCAGAAAAGCACTCATCCCTGATGCAGAAAAGAAGATTCACAATGCTTATTATTCAAGCGTCACATTGTTCCTTCTTAGTGGCCTTCACTCCTGATATCAATTAGGGAGAGCTCGGTTGAGTTTAGCTGCGGTGCTTAAAGTCATGTATGTTAGTGTCAAAATTTCATAACAATTCAGTGGTTTGCCGAATGTGACTGACATGATTTCTGATAGTTTGTCAGCAACAAAGTGAAGTTTCTTTTAGAAGCAATGAAGTACATGGACCTAGAAAGCTATTGCAATCAAGGACATATAGTCAAGGACTAACGGTAATGGGACTATTTAAATATAGAAAACTATTAAGCGGCAGCTATGGCTTGTGTTGAGATGGGTATTGGCTTGAGGCATTCTGTGGCCCAAATGACACTGATCTGATTTTTCTCTCTCTCCTGAATGTGTTTTTAGTATTAAACATGCTCAGAGCAAAGCTGCTTTGAAGAGAAGAAATGCTCGGATATGGCTAAAGAGATAATAACCCACACAGAAGACTGTGGCCTTCAACAAGTTTTTGTTTTTCATCCCTGCATGGGAAAGCAGAGCAGCAGACACACACAAAATATGTAGTGGACCACACATCATGAAAAAATGGTATACATTGCATTTAAATTCAGTGTCATAAAATAAGGGAAGGCTTTCTGGAAAAAAAAACCTACAAAAGTGGANAAAAGATTTAGTAATCCCAGAGATGGACACCATAAATAGCTAGCAAAGTATAACCTGAATAATCAATGAATTTCAGAAATCTTCATAGGACAGACATCAGTAAACATTTTGATCTACTACATAATCCAGGTTTCAGTGCAGAATTGACAAGCCAAACTACCTCCAGAAAGCATACAGCACCCAGGATTGGGCTGACAACCTCATGCTTGAAGCAAATCCAAAAATATTTGAGAGAAGAGTGGGGGTGAAAGAGGGGTGTCTGCTATTTTTTAAACAATTAAAACATGCCTCTACCTGGTGCCAAGAAGACAGAGTAGTAAATTTTTTTTATGGATCAGAATTAAGCTAGCATGTATCATGGGATGATTTTAAAATTATCACAGCAGGTTTTCATTCCAGTCTTGCCTTTGCAATTGATTGTTAATACACCTTATCTCTCAAAGTTTCAGTAGTAGAAACAATACCCTGCTATCCAAGTAAAACATATTTATGCTAAATGCTAAGAGTCAATATTTCAGGTAAAACAAAAAAAAACACCCTATAGTATTGCATCTGTACTGGAAGTAATCCACAAGAAAATCAAGGACTAGAGAAGAATCATGGAGGGTTTTTTCTTACTCTACTCCATCCATTTTACAACAAATGGGAAATACAGCACCATAGGGAGATCCTAAAATCTCCACAGATACCAAGGAGAGAACTTATTTGGAACAACAGAAAAAATTGAAAATCTTACAGCTAGAATTTCAGAATTTCATTCATGCCTTCCAGAAGAGGGTTTTGACATGACTCTATGGACCTCAGAGGAAACGGATCAAGACCAAGCATAGGTTTTGTAGAAGGAAAAACCAAAAAGACACTCTAAATGATTCAGTGTGAACGTACCCAGAATATGTAGGCCTTCAAAGGGCTTTAGGGTGTTTGAAGGTATTGGAAAGACAAGAAAGATGTAGGGATCGATCTTGCTCTGCTTTCAGAACAGGGGAAACCACTGCAAAAGGCTGCAAGATAACGGAGCAGTCACAAACACTTCTGTTCTTGAATCGACTCTGGGTTTTTTTTTATTTTGCAGTATAGGCTTCCTGAAAGAAAAACAAAACAAAAAGAGTAAGTTTTGTATCAGCAGCTCGCAGATGAACCACATCACAGTACTGTAACTCCTTTGGTAAATTGAGCTAATGGCAGAATGAAATAACAGAGATTGCAGTCCATTCAGCTCATAAACAATTTTTTGCACCTTTATCTCAGAAAAGCACTCATCCCTGATGCAGAAAAGAAGATTCACAATGCTTATTATTCAAGCGTCACATTGTTCCTTCTTAGTGGCCTTCACTCCTGATATCAATTAGGGAGAGCTCGGTTGAGTTTAGCTGCGGTGCTTAAAGTCATGTATGTTAGTGTCAAAATTTCATAACAATTCAGTGGTTTGCCGAATGTGACTGACATGATTTCTGATAGTTTGTCAGCAGCAAAGTGAAGTTTCTTTTAGAAGCAATGAAGTACATGGACCTAGAAAGCTATTGCAATCAAGGACATATAGTCAAGGACTAACGGTAATGGGACTATTTAAATATAGAAAACTATTAAGCGGCAGCTATGGCTTGTGTTGAGATGGGTATTGGCTTGAGGCATTCTGTGGCCCAAATGACACTGATCTGATTTTNAAGGCTTTATAGAAAAAAAAAACCTACAAAAGTGGAACAATATGCTACTTCTCAGCAAAGCATCTTGAAACTTAGAGTTGTATGGATAAATGGTCTGAAAAGACAAGTGTAACAATAGGATATCAGTTGTGAAAATCAAACCTAATAGCAGCCTGAAGGTAATTTCCATCAATGTTTTGTTCTCTAATGACAGTCTACTGCAATCCTAAATGCTCTACCAAAGTTCCACATGTGGTCCAGCTTGCCTTCTTGCTCTTCCACAGTGAGTTTGGACTTCCTTCATACATTGTAGTCCCTGATCATCTATTCCTGATCATGAACACACATCCTTACAACTTCCTTTCCTCTTCTACTGCCTTTGTCAGACTGCTTGCAGATGAAGAGCATGGCAGGATACCATTGCCTCTGAGAATAAAAGTGCAATATTTGTCACTATTTTGCAGATAAAAGAAAAATAATGACATGACCAGTGGAGAACAATAATTTGTTGGTCAGATGAGTGATTTCTAGCTGTTCCCCTAGAAATCCAGTGGATATCAGGTGTAATTTTCAGTTGAAGAAAGAGTTTAAAGAAATTGTTCAGCATCTTGAATTCCCTGAGGGTATCTCCCTGCTTCCTGAAATTAAGATACCTAACATGCTGTATTTCTGAAAAATGTGGGGTTTTGTCTCTCTGTAAAGAAAAATTCCAATTTTTGAGAAAGACAATATAATCCCACTTAATATTTCCCTCTCCTGACATCAAAGCATGAAGGAGAACCATCAGATATCCTCCAATGCATTCATTTCTCTGCCATTAAAACTCTCTGCAGGACAGAGTCATAGCACAACCTGTCAGCAGACTACCATGGAAGAGAAGGTGTTTTGACATCTGAGATGAGTGACGGAAAACAAAGATTTTCTCACTAGTGTGTCTCATAACCCAGGGGTTACTTCAGTGCTAAGACAATACTAATAATGTGTTTTTTAATGTACAAGTTGATTCTTAAGGATTCTTTTCTAAACCATTGTTGGATATGACTAAGCAACGATGTGGTCACACAGTGGGTACAAAGTAAATGTGCCTCAAGAGGCACAATTTCTAGTCAGAATAATATAAAAAGAAAGGAATAAATAAAAAGAGTGACTTGTGAAATCAAGCAAAGACAAACTCACTCAGAAAGTACTTTCAGGATTAAGTATCTGGAAAGACAGTTTTTTCAGATAAACCACCAAATGCTAAAATAAAGCACAATTATTTTCATGCAGGTTTTGAGAAATGCATTTGGTCCACTGTTATGTAAAAGAGTTTTACAGCATTTTCACCAACATAAATGTCTCTGACCTGATTTGCATAAAAGAGAAGGAAACCAGGAGTTGTTATGGCAGCAAAGAGCAACATGGTTGCAAACCTTTATTCTATCTTATGCTAATTAAATATACCAGTGTGTAAAGCAGCTCTCAGAAAACTTGTATTTTAAAATTCTTGAGTGTAATTGAAGAACTCACTGCAAAAAATGCAAACGGCTGCTGGACAGATCAAAGAGCGTATGAAGAGTTATTTAACAGGTTTGCTAATGGAAAGATAATGGCTTTTATGAGGATGATGGAATAAAAATAAAGCAGCAGACCTGATGATAAATTAGAAGACAAGAAGAGGCCTTGTAAAATGAAGCAGTAACACAAATCCATTAACTGTAAACACTGGATAATATTAATCCTGTAAATGGTACTCCACATCCATTTTGTGTATCATCTTGGGTGAAAGGTGGTAGCTTGTAGCAGAAAATAGGTGCTCTTTTATTTTAATGCTCTTGAATAAGGCTGTTGGCCATATTGACAGCTGTGCCGAGTAGCAGCTGGTAGCTAGGCAAAGTTGCTCACTGTTTATAACAATGAAGAATAGATTTGTATGGTTTAGAACTAGAAGCTTTTTGGAAATTATCTAGAATTCTAAAATGTTAGAAAAATATTAACTCAAATGTAATTTTTATAAAAATTAAGATTATTGAAAGAAAGGACAGAAAATTAAAAAGATCATTTTTCCATAACACATGCTCAGAATCATTAATCATATACTCACTCAGAATCATTAAGTAAAGTAAGAAAAGGTAAGGAAAAATGAAATATCTTCTTTACATTAAATAGTTGTGTTAAATGAGCGAAATGCCAAGAGGAAAAAAACATGTGGACTGGTTCGGATCCCAGATGTCTTCAGTAAGAACTGGGCTGAATCAATGTTTTGATAAATGCTGAATCAGAAACCCCACTCAAGGCAGTGGAGTTCCATTACTTTACTACCAATGTTTATGGGGCCAGGATTTTACTCTTCACCCTACTAAAATAGTCTTTGGAAACTGACCTCTTTCTTTCCTTCTTCCTTCCTTTCTTTCTTTTTTTGAAACTGCCTTTTCAGTTGGATGGGATACTTAAGAGAGATGAGAATATCAGGTGCTTGAGAGTGGAGACAGATAATCAACTATTCTGATTCATTATTTATTAAATTAATTTATTTATTATGTCAGGCTGGTAAACTGCTCTTCCTGAATGGATTGTGAAATTATAGCAATAGAAAACCAAAAAAAGTATATAAAAAAAAATTACCAGGAGTAAGTTGAAAACACTTAATCATAACTCAAATAGATCACTATTAACCACACTGACCAGTTTGTTTTTTTCAACAAAAATCCCTAGTACTGATGGTTCAAAGGAGGACTTAAAAGTTTTAATGCAGCATTTCCCTTGAGGTCAGTCCTGTATAAAGCACATAATCAGCTTTTAGAACCTTCTGCATTCTTTCAGTTTTTGAAATACACACAGCAGGTCACACACTGGGGTTTATTTTTATAGCCATCTACTACTGTCAATGCCTTATCTTGTCAAAAATTAATCCTGTGAAGGAAGTAAACTATTTTTGTACATTGTTTTCTGTGACACTGCCAAGAAACAAACAAATTCTGCAAAACCCAAACAAAACTTTTTGTTATTTCTCTTTTTGGAGGACTGTCTCACAGACTCAGCTCATATAAGATCCTGGAGCAAGAGACACTGGGCACTGAGGAACCCACTGTATACAGTAGTTGGTAAAACAAACATCTTACTGGAGCTGACAGATGTATTGACCACCCAGTGCATTGAAAATGCCTATTTTCTCTTTTTCAAAGGCTTGTTTAGACAGCCAAGATGCCTCTACACAGACTGGCTTCCTTAACATGGAAAGTCACACTCATCCAGCTGAGGGGCAATGGTGGCTGGCAGGAATGGCCATTGTGTTCTTTCACCTGAGGAAATTACAATACTTTATGAAATTATGGCCTTATTTTAGAAGGCCGGGCCTCATTAATGATTAATTTAGTGGTTGAAAAAACCTTTTATCTTCATACTTGGACCATCTTAATTGATAGATTGACATTGCAATTGAATGACCTGTCAAATCTGTCTATTTGGGAAGACCAGCTCTGCCAGGAGAGTATGTATCTCTTCATTGTCCTTAGGCCCCAACCAGGGATTCAGAAGAGTACATCCTCAGCAAAATCCCTTTTTTTTTCCTGAAGTTAGACTAATGCAATTACATTGCTATAAGTTGCTAAACTGAACTTTTAAAAAATAAAAGCTTTTTAATAGTGTCCAAAACTCTTTAACAGTGTCCAAAACAACTTTTCCATGTTGTAAAATTAAAGAAATAGAAATAGGTGAAAGCACTTGTGTGACTTTGATTGATTTGCATTCTGAACCCATTTTTATGGCATGTCACTGCGTTAAGTCAGTAGTATGATCTAACATCTTGGCTATATCTTATCCAGTCTCCAAAGGAAGTTTGATAAAAGAAACTCTTCTCTAAATGGGAGCTAGTTCAAGGTCTGGAAAAAGAAAAGATTTTTTTTTCTTTAAATAAACTCATTATTGTGGAGAGGAAAGGAAATCTCTTTGAAAAATAAAATAGGTTTCCAGTTTTAAAAGCCTATCATTGTGGAATTAATTTCTAGAGAGATTAATTATTCTGGCAAAAACAGTGATTTAAAATTATTTAAAGTTAAATGAAACATCAGCAGAGAGTGCTCTGTGTTTCACAAAGCTAATTTTGTGGTATTTCATAGTACTTTTTCATGCTCAGACAAGTTAATAAAAAAACCTGCTTAGCCATTGATGGCCAACCACAGACACCTGATGTGCTATGGTAGAGCTGCCAAAAGTTCCAGAGTTCTTCTGCAAAACATAACCTGGGTTTTGTTTTTGGTTTTGCTAAGTCACAGCCATTCTCAAGCATCTTTGGAAAAGGCACAGAAATCTTAACTAAAGGTAACTTAACTAAAGGTAACTAAACTCAGAAACCCTGTGAAAATCCCCAACTGTCTAGAAAATAAAATGAAGCAATTGTCCCTTCCCATTAAGGGAAAGACAAGTAGAATGTAGTTGTCATCCACCCTGCTGGGTTATACCCTGAGAGCCCACCAGCATGCATGAATTGACAGATTGGTGCCCATGCATATAGCTCAGTACACTGCTCCACAGTGTTTGCTCTCCTGGACCGCCTGGCTTTGTTGCAGTAAGCCTTGTAAGGAGCTACTCCTGTGGTGAACGGTACAGAAGTTTCCAGATAGGATCCAGTGGAAAAAAAAGGTTTACTAGTTTAACAGATACCAGAACATGTCGTTTTCCTAAATACGGTGATATATTCTTAGATGTTCACACTATAGTAAGATGCTTTCTATCAAAATTTCTCAGTGGTTTTAACCTTTGAAGGCTTCTACTTGCAATTGCACCAAACTGTGCAGTTTTTCTGAACTACTTTAGACTGTGTTCACTTATATTTTTCTGCAGTTGTACAGCAAAATGGTGGGTTCTAATTAAAATGTGTCATAATTCAGAGAAAATGAAATAGCTCCCATTTCTGTATGGGAGACACAAAATGTCACATTTCCAAGTGTGGAGACAAAATAATTTCAGGTATAAGGTTCCAGATACGTTTCTTTGAAGCTAGGAGTAGCAATCATCTTATTTTACTTTTTCTCACAAAAAATTAGATGCCTATACTAAGCCACTTTGCCAGGTCACTATTCTGTTGTCGCTGGGGAGACAGTCACCGCAGGAAAGGAATTCTTCCATTTATCTCTCCATGGCTTAGACAAGAGGTCTAAACAAGCAGCATAGACAAGATGATGAATGGTAGATGAGCTAATCCTCTCTCTGTGGGACTAATAACAATGTGTTCTAACAGCATCGACAAAAGTGTCCCCTGGTGAAAATCTGAAGTCATGTTTTTTCCTTAGGGAGCCTCCTGTCTGTTCTTAATGATAGAGAGCATTTTGATTGTTGTCTATTGTCTTCCTCCTGAGTATGCAAAAAGGTGTGCAAATTATAAAGTTCTGGAAAGGAGAAGATCCTCTGAAATTTGATGGCTTTTATGGGACCGTATTGTTATTGCTGCTTCCCATCTTCAGGTGCACCATTCATTTCAGATCACAGTGCTTTGTGCCCACCCTTGTAACACAACACAGGGATATAAAAAAGAATCATTAATGATAAAATCTACAGCTTCAACATTCTTTACTCTTAGGAGTCATTTTACCGTGATGTTGGTTTGATACTTCATACCTCATTTCAGAAAAAAAAACCAAAGAAATCCTAGTACATTTGCCAAAACTATGATTTTTAAAAGTGTGTAAGCAAAATATTTATTAATCCCAGATATCTGCCACCTGAATCCATCACTTTGTTTCAAGTAGGAATGTGCATCCAGGATTTTAATGTGATTTCCACAGTGAATTTTCTTTTCACAGCAAGAAATGTGAAAAAAAAAATGAATTTTGGGTTATAAAGATTTTATGTAATTGGTTCGATGCTTTCTTTACTGTTAGCATAGCTGACCAAATGAAGAAAAAACTTTAAGGGCACAGCTCATAAGCTCGGTGTTACAAACAAGTTATGTGAATAATACTTCAAGACAAGTAGTAAAATCAAAGTATTAATAGAATCATAGAATCACAGAATCGTAGAATGGTTTGGGTTGGAAAGGACCTTAAAGATCATCAAGTTCCAACCCCCCTGCCATGGGCAGGGACACCCTCCACTAGCCCAGGTTGCTCAAAGCCTCATCCAGCCTGGCCTTGAACCCCTCCAGGGATGGGGCATCCACAGCTTCTCTGGGCAACCTGTTCCAGTGCCTCACCAGTAAAGAACTTCTTCCTAATGTCTAGTCTCAATCTACCCTCTTTCAGATTAAACCCATTACCCCTTGTTCTCTCACTGCACTCCCTGATGCAGAGTGCCTCCCCATCTCTCCTGTAGCCCCTTCAGGTACTGGAAGGCTGCTATTAAGTCTCCTCGGAGCCTTCTCTTCTCCAGACTGAACAACCCCAACTCTTTCAGCCTGTCCTCACAGGGGAGGTGCTCTAGCCCTCTGATTAATTTTGTGGCTCTCCTCTGGACTCTCTCCAGTAGGTCCAAGTCTTTTTTAAGTTGGGGGCCCCACATCTGAACACAGCACTGCAGGTGGGGTCTCACAAGAGCAGAGTAGAGGGGGAGAATCACCTCCCTTGACCTGCTCCTAATGCTAATACTAATTCCTCAGATGAATATGTATTGAGAAATAGACTTATATTAAACAAGTCTCCAAGGGATTTTATTGCCTTCACACATTTCTTTCCATATAAAATAAATAAAATCCATCATTGTTAGACATTCATAGAAATACGGAATATTTACGTTGTGTGTAAATCTTATTTAGAATTTAAACATCCAGAAGTTCCATTTCCAAGTCTAGCAGTAGTTGGGTAAAAACCATTGGAAGCTCACTGTAGATAAGATGAGACATGGAGCGTCACTTTCTACTCATGCCAAAAACTAAGGTAGTGAAATTTAAGACAAAACTATTGCTCAGGGCAAACTCAGACACATCCATTTGGATGAGATATATGGTTGAGAGAATTAAATTAGACATTTTAACTGCAATATTGAAACATATCTGTGAGTTCTGTGCTTTGAACACAATTAATCCAGTAAAATGCTGTGAACTGGATGATAATAATGCTGGTGGCTATAAAAAAGAGGAAGACAGACAGACATAAAGACTGACAGACAATAAGAAAGTAAAACAGAAAAAAAGAATACAGGAACCAAAAAAAAAAAAAAAAGCAGGAGATACAATATTTCTGCAGGAGATGTATTCTCAGAAAGTTTACTAAAGTATCACTCTACCTGCTACTGGTATGTAGTCAATTGACATTTAACTTTTTATGCTGCCATTTTGTGATAATATAGCAAATTCACAATTATGGGAAAATTAATGGATATCAATATATTTAGGCAAAACCTAAATATTTGTAGCAATTATGAATAGTGTAGCATCTCTTAATCCGGTCAGAGAAGAAATATGTTTTTTATGCTTTTACAGTCCCACCAGAAGGAAGAGTTAGAAGGACTCGTTATTGTCCATTATAAGAAACTTTTTAAAATTACTAATAAGTTTGAAAACTTTGACTGGTTCAACTATGCTTTTCCAGACTGGATACCTGTCTTGGGCTGTTGCATTTTGGTTTGTTGTTTGTTCTCATTTGAATCTGTTTTTTTTTTAAAGTTTTGCCAAACCGACTAGGTTATCTTGAAGAACAGAGGAATGAGATCAGAAAAATACATTTCTTGTCAAAATTAAACAATTCCAAACATTTCCTCAGTGAACATCATCCATTTTGTGTACTTCAGTGAAGAAGGGTTCCTATCCAGAAAATAATGAGTGTGCAATTAATAGTCATCTTAATAACACATGCACACAAGGGATTAGAAGAAAGCTGACCAAACTTCTGAGTGCTTTTGATCCAAATTTTGGATTACTTGAACTTGTAACTCAGTCATGATCTTGTAACACAGCTTTTTGTTGTTGTTATTTGCAAGTCTTATTCATTTCCTCGTTGAACGTTAGTGGGAAATGACTCTTTCAATTCATTGCAGAGATCAGTTCCTAGGGAGCTTAATGCATGAGTCACAGTTATATCATCTCTTCACAAATCAAACAATGCCTTACTATAACCCCAAATTCCAACCGCTGATAATGTAGTGGTTCCAGTTTTGGCTAGGTTCAGCTTTTCATACTGCTGTCCTGCTGCTGGCTTATGATTCTGTCAGGTTGTCTGGCTCCTGCTTCCCTCTCTTCTTGCAGCTGGGTTGGCTTCAGGCTATGATAATTTTGCCTGCAGTCCTTATCTCCTGCTGTTCTATCAAGGACAAAAATGCTTGAGGCTGAACCTTAAATTTTAAATCCTTTATTCTGCAGAGCCTTAAGGCATACTCTACTACTTCAAGAACCAAATCATGGAGTGATATTTTTGTAGGTTTGTATGTTTTCCTAAATCCTGGGAAACAAATTTATTTGTGGCAAACACTGAGAAGAGCTGCTGTAAAGATTGCACAGCCTAGATCAAAGTAAATTTGTTTTTTAAATCAAGGATTTCTAAATACTCCACACAGCACCCTTCACGTGCACTTTAACTGTTTTTTTTTCAGCAGTTCTCTTTGCAAAGCCAAAGTTGGCCAACATTGTAACATAAAAATACTGTATACTTACTTCATTTTCTTGTGAGTGCAGGAAGGAAATCTATAGAAACTGATATACCATTCACAATTTCTTATCTTTGGAGGAGAATTTTCTAAGGATTTTTTTAAAAAAAATGTACTGACCAGCTTGCAACTAAATAATTAGTTGTTGGAGGACTGTGTGCTGCTTTAACATTTCACATTTGGAATGATAGCCACTCAGCTATTCAAGTAATGTGTGTTATATAAAGCTAACACGAAGAGAGCCAGAATCTTTTTTCCTTTATCATATTTGCTGCACCAGATCAATAACAGCTTTGTAAACTTTTAACTGAGGTGTATATTGGTGTTTGTTAGAATTACAGCTTTCTGAAATAGCATTGCTTGCCCAGTGTGTCCATGGCCCTTTTGTCCTACTCCCTCATTTGTCCCTGTGTTAGGGAAAAGAGAATATTTACAAATCCTTGTAGTTCCACATGTTCCTGCAATGCAATAAGTTCCGTCATTAGCAAAGTACTTCAGATTTATAATAGTTGAATGGAAATAAATCAAAGCAGTTGTATGATTAATGCTAAAAGTGGTTAAGTACTTTGATGGATTGGGACCTAAAAGCATTCTAACTCTCTGCTGCTTTATTTACCTGCAGATTGAACACATAGTATTCACAATGAGCTGACTTACCCCCTTTTGATTTTCATAGCGTTACCTCTTATTTCAGTGTTAGCAATACTGCCACAGCCATTTAAATGATACTGAAGTATTCTGAAAAATAAAAACCTTTAAAATTCCTTTTCAGAGATGCCTTTGGGCTTTGGAAGCTCATTTGATCCCATATAAGAGCAAAAGCAACACTTTTTACAGAAAAATTGTGCTGAGAAGAGAAATCATGCAACTCACTACTTTAAATTTAGTAATGTGTCAAAATACGTGTTACCTACACATGTTGAGCAACTGATATAGCTTTTGAAATACAGTGGTTTTAGTATTGTAGAAGGAAGCTGTGTAAAGTAAAAGCTGTTTCATCACCTTGAATACAAAGACAAGTGTGTATATGTTTATGTTGTGTAGTGTATGGGTTGCATAGTATATATAGGTATAAATGCTCCCACTTAAGCATCTTAAAACATGGCATTTGCAAACTTGTTCCTAAAGGTAAATTATTATACTGCTGTTTTATACAGAGAAACATAAATGTTGCAAGATTAAAGCTTCATTCTTCATTTTATTGTCATTAATGGAAAATCACACTTTGACCTCAGCAGAGCACTAACATCAGTCTGTGACTTTTCCAAAGTCACTCAGGTGGTTTATGAAATAAAGTTTGTACTATTCCTACATGTTCTCTAAGACCTTCTTACACTGCTGCATACTCTCTAGGACTACTAACCACTTTCCCTCTTACTGATCAATAAAGGTTGAACCAAATTCCCATCTGTAATATGTCCCAAACAGTCTTTGTGTTGAGTGACAAAAACGAGTTTCACATTTCTGTTTGATTTATAATAAGTACTAAAAATGGTAGAAAGTACCTGATGTTTTAACTTGAGAAGAAATGGCTCCCTTTCCTATAAATTCACAGCCCTAAGGCCCTTTGGAGACTCCAAAGTTTCACAGTTAAGGTACTACAGAAGCCAATCTTTATTTGAGAGATAAAAACATATGTTTATCTCACCTTCTAATCTTGTTCTCCTGGCTCCAGCAATACATCCTCTGCTGCCAAGCAATCTGAATGTACATCTGCCTCCAAGGTATATCTGCCTCCAAAACTCTAAGGAAAGTGGCCAGCTGTGATGCCATATAAAGACTGAACCAAAAATACTTGGAGAAAGTCAAGAAGAAGCAATATCTCAGTGACGTTTTTGCAACACATCATCTGTGAGGGGCCAACACAGAAAGTCTGGCTTCTAATCAGAGCTGGATATAAGCCATAAAGTTCAGCTACAATTGCAAACTTTCCTGAAGCCTGAGGACATTTGGCTTTGTGCATTCAGTAGATAGAGAAGGGCTAGCACTAAGAGTAACTGTTTTAGCTTGTAAAAATTATGGAGGTGTTCTGGTGCAGATGTTTTCTTCAAATCCATGTCCGTTATTTCTGTTGATTGAGGACACAGTAGTACAGAATTGAAGACTGAAGGCTATTAAGGCTGTTTTTCACAAACCTACTTGGTCTGCTTTATAGGTTTGCTCTTAGGGATATATTTTGTTGGTTCAAGGAGAGAATGAGTGGGCCAGGTGGACAGAGAGGAGATTGTCCTTTCTCTGTGGGCCTACCCCTGCAGAAGGCTGCGGGCTTTCTGTTCTGTCAAGCAGTAAAGAGAGTCATAGCAAGCTACTAGGAGCTTGAAGCCCAAACAGAGAAGACACTGAGAAAAGAGGGGTGCAAGGACCTGGGCATTGGCACAAAAAGACAGCTTCCTAAGGACCAGAAGCAAATTACTGAGTTTTCTATTGCTCAGACAACCAGCATTCTACCCAAAACCCTGATAGCGAGGACCTTCCCTGCAGACAGAGTGGACAGTGGGAGACTGAATCAAAAGCCCTTTTTTTAATTGAATTTTGCCAACTGGTTTTGAGTTTCCTCTACTTGAAATTTGTAGATGCTTATCTATATTTTATGAAAATGTAATAGATTTTATGTAGCTCTATGTCAAAACAGGACAACTTGGAACCACATACAGGCATACAGTCACAGGAGATGGGACACACAGAAGGTGAATTTTCTTTGCTCTCCTCACAGGACAAAGAGAAAACAAAGTGTTCATTTGCTTACTGAACTATGTACTTTGCTCTAGAAGAATTCTTTTTTTCACTGTTTGGCACTCATGCCCAACAATCTTCATTCAGCTGTTATGGACCTAGAGAAGGAGAAAGGTATTTTTTTCTTTTACTCTCATAGACATTCTGTTTATGTGGGCTTTTCCCCAACTCACATATTGACTGCCTGGCTGAAGTTAGGTTTTAGGACAAGTCTGGGAGCTGTTCTAACCCTCCTTGGTCTCCAGTGACAAAATTATCTTTCATTAAAAGAACCACCTGGGGACAATAAATTTCTCTGTTCCCACCCCTTGCAATGTTTAATCCAAAGCTAGAGGACTACACATGCAGCAGATGTGTTTGTCTGCACTATATAAATCCATACTCCCAAGCCTAGGCTGAATGTGTGTCACCTTTATGTCTGGAAAATGCCAGACCCACAGGGAAACTTGTTTCCAGTTCTTTGCCTTGTCGCCATCAGTCATCTGATCTCTGGTGCGCAAATATATCATTGCACCTTCTGTCTCTCAGCTCCCTGATCGTTCAGACCCCTTACCATTTGGTTCAGTGTGAGGTACCGTACACTTCAGATATATAGCCTAATGGCTTGGTTGCAAAACTTGGCAGAGTTTCTCCCTAAGGTACGTGTGCTAAGATGATAAATATCTCGCAACTGGGGAAGCTGTATGGGAAAGAGCATTTGTGGTGGTCTCAGAACCAAACTAACCCACACCTAGAAAGCCACATTGGTGGAATACTTCCCTTTTGCACAGTGGTTTAAAATGCTTTTTTGAGCTTTGTGACCTTGAGAAAGTCAAGCAGAATAGAGTTAGGTGAGCACAGCAGACGGAGAACAGGAATCATGTCAGTGCTACAAAGGATAGTTGACTGATGTAGAATAGCTTCCCCCAGTCTCCTTTGTCCACAGGAGTGCTGTGATGTTGTCCATCTTAGCTAGAGGAAAGGCAGGAATGTTGAACATGTCCATCAGGCTAGTGGTTGTAAATGACTGATGGATGAGCAAATTTTGCAGGAGAGTCTGAATTCTTTTGGTCTGTCAACTACTCCAGGCCCAGTGACCCAGCAAGTGGAGCTGTGGTTTCATGACAAACCATGTTCAGTAGCAGTATTGGTTAAGGATATCCTCATACCTCACCTTTCTTCCAGTTCCTCGTTTTTACATATGTCTCTACACTAGCAGTTTTCCCCTCAGGTTTACATCCATAACTGTGTGTTAGACTTCTCAATGAAGTAGGCTAAGTGGTTTGGTTTTTTTTTTACTAGTAAGTGTTAAAAACCCAAGCCAAACTAAACTAAACCAACCAAAAAAAAAATTATGAATTTTTTTGATTTAAAAAAGACATCTTTTCTTAAGGAGCACTTCAGGTACATCTGATGAATTCATTACTGTGTATAAAAAGCTGAGGTGCTACGCGATAAATGCATAATGTAAGGTATAAAGAAGAACAACAATTGAGTATTGTAGTAGTGATTGCAGTGAGGATCTGCTAAAAAAACTTTGACCACTTCCAGTTTCTGTTGGTGGCTGTTTTAGGAAACACCTGGTATAATTAAGTGGTACCTGCACAGGGCAGGATATTTATATCTTCTGCCTTAGTCTTCAGAGAACCTTGTATGGAAATACCCTTTAAGCAGTTTAGGATCAGTAGTTAAAAGAGTATTTTGTGGTTTTTCACATAGATTGAAAACTGTCTGCCTTCTGTGTCCTTAACTCTGGTTTTCAATCAACATTTGAGCTGAGCTAGGTCTCTCTTCAGGATTTCACAGTTTCATGGAAGAACTTGACTTCTCATTCTCTTTTGCAGAGTATTCATTTTGTTTGGTTTTGGGGTTTGTCTTTTTTTTTTCCTTCACCAGAAAGGTTTTTGTTTCTATTTTGTGGTTTGCTTGGTTTTGAGTTATTTTCTTCTAGTAGAAAAGTCACCAAGACCTTCTTGGAATCTATGTTTCCGCCTCTCCTTGAACAGTCTTCTTGTAAACGTACCTTGACAGTATCTGTTCATTAGATTTTATAGTTTGTTTTCCTTCCCTGGAACACCTCTCAGCATTTTTATCTCCCAGAGCTTTTTTTTGCCAAAAAGGTAACAACAATATCCAGGTACATAAAGATCAATTGCTACCCTCCATCTGAAAAAATACCCCCCCCCTCCCTTCCCCTTTTGTGATTTTTTGAAAAGCTAGTTCTCAGCTTGAACTGGCTTCCTTTGAAGTATTAGAGCTCACTTACTATTTTTATACCGGTACTGAGATTATTAGATTATTTTAATATGCATCTTAAGAACATCCTAAGGTTTGTACACATGGAAATCTTCAGTCATACAATCATATAATCATTAAGGTTGGTTGGAAAAGACCTCAAGGATCATCAAGTCCAACTCAACACCACCTAACTCACTAAACCATGTCCCTAAGCACCACATCTACACGTTTCTTGAACACTTCCAGGGATGGTGACTCCACCAATTCCCTTGACAACCTGTTCCAATGCCTGATCACTCTTTCAGTAAATAAATTTTTTCTAATATCTAGCCTAAACCTCCCCTGGCACAACTTGAGGCCATTTCCTCTTGTCCCATCACTTGTTACTTTAGAGAAGAGGCCAGCACCCACCTCACTACAACCTCCTTTTAGGTAGTTGTAGAGAGTGATAGGGTCTCCTCTCAGCTTTCTCTTCTCTAGACTAAACCCCAGTTCCCTCAGACACTCTTTGTAAGACCTGTGCTCCAGATCCTTCACCAGTTTTGCTGCCCTTGTCTGGACCTGGTCCAGCAGCTCAATGTCCTTCTTGCAGTGAGGGGCCCAAAACTGAACACAGGATTCAAGGTGCGGCCTCACCATTGCTGAGTACAGGGGCACAATCACTACCCTAGTCCCGCTGGCCACACTATTGCTGATGCAGACCAGGATGCCGTTGGCCTTCTTGGCCACCTGGGCACACTGCTGGCTCATGTTCAGCTGGCTGTC
>VZTO01025538.1:66120-91025 GCA_013400615.1 Syrrhaptes paradoxus
TCATAGAAGGAGATCAGGTTGGTCAAGCATGACCTTCCTTTCAAGAACCCATGCTGGCTGGGCTTGATCCCCTGGTTGCCCTGTACATGCCGTGTGAGCACACCCAAGATGAGCCGTTCCATAATCTTCCCCAGTACCGAGGTCAGGCTGAACAGTCCTGTAGTTCCCCAGGTCCTCTTATGGCCCTTCTTGTAGATGGGCATCACGTTGGCAAGTTTACAGTCTTCTGGGACCTGCCCTGTTAGCTAGGACTGTTTACAAATGATGGAGACAGTCCTAGCACCAACTCTCAGTGTTATCTATATATCATGATCAGTACCAAGGTTTAGAGCATTGATTCAATCCTTTTTGAATTTGTTGACCAGTGTCTTCAGTCCCAGATTTACTAGGTTTGCCTTTGGCACCTACAAGAGAATCACTTTCCTCAGGTGCTGCAAGATCTATTCCTGTCTATCTTCTCTTTCCAACACTAGCAACTCAACTTCCAATTTATTCCTGCTTCATAGGTATAAAAGCCTTACAAATTACTGTAATAAGCAAAAGGGCCATAGAAAGAATTTTTTTATACTACTATACTTATTTTCTCCTTGTTTGTGTTTGATTTTGTGAGCAAAAAAAATTGTCATGCCAGGAAACTCAGCTCCTCTCTTTATCAAATCCAGGCCACTGTGTCCAGAAGAATGGAAATGGGCTCAGCAGTCTTTCCAGCTGTCCTGTGAAGAAGCTGTTCAATTACTTAGAGGAGAAAGACATCAGTCCCAAGTAGGCCTCATATGTATATGTTAGTCATTGCCAGATGAAGCTGTTATACCATCTGTTCTCCTTTCTTATGATTGCAAATCTTTTTAAGACCCTTCCTCAGGATGACGCAGGCAATGAAGATACTTATAAATGCACAAATTATTGTGTAGCATACTGAGCATAGACATGATAGATCAAATTCAAATCCAGTAAATGTTTGATATTATACTTCTGAGACATGATTTTTCTGGCCTATTTTAGATGCCTATTTTAGAGTTAGATCAATTGCACCCCAAGGTGCCCTCTGCAAATTATAAAGAGGGGCTACACTGAGTTCTTGTAGACATCTGTGCTGTCGTCTCTAAAGCTAGGCAAGATGAACACCATCCATAAAGCCCAAGAGTAGTAGCACTGTCTGGAAGGAGAAAAAGCAAGTTTTTCTATGGTTCATTCATTCTTCAATAGCTTACTGAAGCATGAATACCAGTAAAAATCTGTTTCTGTTCTGCTGCTCTGCACCAAGAGAATCTTTTCCTCACAGTCCTGCTTACAGCTGTGGCATCTCACACCCATAGAATCATAGAATGGCTATGTTTGGAAGGGACCTTAAAGATCATCTTAGTGCCAACCTCCCTGCCATAGGAGGAATAAGCTTCCTCCTATTGTCTAATCTAAATCTATCTTCTTTCAGCTTAAAGCTGTTACCCCTCATCCTGTCACTACACTCCCTGATAAAGATAGTTTCCCGAGATTTCCTGTTGGCCCCCTTTAAGTACTGGAAGGCTGCTATTTGGGGTCCCCAGAACCTTCTCTTCTCCAGGCTAAACAAGACCAACTCTCTCAGCCTGTCCTCACATGGGAGGTGCTCCAGCTCTCTGATCAACTTTTTGTCCCTCCTCTGGCCTCACTCTAACAGGTCCATGTCCTTCTTCTGCTAAGGACTCCAGAGCTGGACACAGCACTCCAGGTGGGGTCTCATGAGAGCAGAGTAGGGGAGGAGAATCACCTCCCTCGACGCACTGTGTTCTGGAAGCCTTCATTTCTCAAAGTTCATGGAGGCTGTAGTGATTCCTGCTAAATCAAAATACCATCTCAAACTATAGTCTGATTCCCACACTCTCAAATTTCCCTCCCTGGGTTGTCATTACACATTTCTGTGATTGTGTTAGCTGGTCCTGCTCACATTATGCACAAACATTTCTTTGGAGGTCCTATTCCTTAGGATACTCCAAGGTCCTAGTTAGGTCAAAAGGCTTGTCTGAGAGAACAATATGGAGATGTCACACTACCCTTGATGACATTAATAAATTTAGTTTGATTTGATAGTAATTTCATTTAAATTTTCATACTAATGAATTCCTAACTGTTTACAAATACAGTCTTGTTTTACCAAGATGATTCAATGCCTCATAATTTTAGACATACAAGTGCAAGCCATTGTTTTCAACTAGCTTGATACTGAATTCACATAGCAATTAATCAGTTTAGTATGCTTTGTGTCACTAATTTGAAAAGGACATAAGGAAGAAGTCTGTGCAGTATAGATATGACAATTAGTGAAACAATCCTTTTTTAAAAATTTTGTTTGGATAGTACAAATCTTACCAGTAACTTTGTCTCCTTGCACTAAAAAGAGTAAATGAGACAGCTGTTCTCATGCCAACTGCTTTTGGTGCCAGAGGTAGTGATAGAAATATGTTGCCTCTGGAGATTCAAAAGTATTTAATAATCCTCCCCCTCCCATCGTTATTTTCCATTATTGGTCCCTCTTCTCTCTTCCTTGTTATCATCTAGTAAACAGGCAAGTGTGCAGATGAAGTATATAAAACTTAAAAAACCAACATATCCATAAAGAACTGGTTGTCTGCCTGAAAGAAAAAAAAAAGAAAATGAGAGTGAAACTCCAAGAGAGAACAACTTTGACACAAATTGTGTCATGCTGAGGTGCAGTATAAGATTATATAGTACATCACATTAAGTTCTGACTTCAGTTAAAGTTTTAATGTATTTTTATGTATTTGTGTTTGATTTTTCTCACGCGTGTATTTCAGAAGTGGTGAGATAAAAAAAAAAAAAGGCCTGAAGTGTTTGAAAGGGGGGAAAAATGCTTCTGAACAGAGTAATTTACCTTTTTTGAGAAATTTATATTAATAAAAACCCAGAACCCTTTTTCCCCCCGCTAGATTACTATGACAGTTATTGCCTGAGTTCAGGATCTTGAACCAAATAGACTAAAGACTGAATTTTTTATACCTTTTATCCTGTTTATCTCAATTCAAGCGCAAGATAGTCTGCTTTTGAGCCTAGAGACTTACAATACTAAAAGAATATGGGACATACGCTGTTTAATTAAGCACACCCATGCCAAAACAATGCATGGCATGGAAAGGGGCAGACAAAATCTCAATTATCCATGATGGATGTCAGCCATGCTAATTAATATAGTAATAGCAGCATGTGTAGAACAGACTCTTGGGCCCTGAATCATTTCTACCAACGCTACTTTAGTAGCTTTTAATGAAGTAAAGGAGTTTTAAGTATAATTGTATTTATGGATGCAATTGTGTGCTGTAATGCAAGCTACTCAGACCAAGATCCAGAAAAGTTTACACTTAACTCCAAAGTAAAGGCCTTAAGGCTTGAAAGAACTATAATATTATTGTGTCTTAAAAAATTACTGTGTATCAGCTGAGCTGTGATAATTGTGTGAATGCTCTTGATCTAGACAAATACTAGGTAATTTGATTTAGGCTGGCCCACTCTGAAGGTTTCTCAGATGCTATCCTCACTGATGTTAGACAACTGCTGTAGTATTTTTCAGTTTCTCTGTGTTAGACCAATAACGAGGTGGTTGATAATATAATATTAAGTTAATAGTAGCATAATAATCCAGCCAAAGATTTGTCTGATCTAACCGTATATTCTACAGTATAAACATCTACCTCTGTCCTAGTCATCTGGATTCCTTTTACAGTCATCAGAGAGAAATGGGCACATCTAGGATAAAATTCTGAAGCAGGTATATAAAATAGGTCAGATTAACAGATTCAGAGGTATAGAACTCATTAATTTAACTATGTAATGTAGCACTTACTAATTTATTGAATGATAGTGGGTTTGAACAAGATCTGTCACTTCCATGCTCCATATGTGGCCTAGAAATTATCTTTGAATTTAAATAGCCTGGTGTATGTTAGCATAATAGTAGGCCATCATCCAGAGTATGATGAATGCTGGAGGTAAATACCTTATGTATATTTTCTATTCAGATCATTTTTCCTCAATTTTATAGATCAATACAAAACATTAATGCAATATATCACTTCTTGCAGAAGCGAATGAGTAATTTCTTTCTGGGAAAGAACATGGATGTCTAGATAGATTGGATATGAGATGTAAGCTACACTTACTACCAAGACCTTCTACATTATCAAGATGATCTGATGTTTTAAAAAACGAGATAGTGGATTTTTATGGTAAACATATGCTGCTTTATTTTTAGCAAAAACTATTCCAATAGCAAAAAATTGTTGTTTATCATTAAATCCCATGAGGCCATGTAACTCATTCACCTGGACAAAGACAGGATGGATGCGTATTAGCCATATTTGACAGATATTTAGCTAACCCTGTCTTAGAGCCTCTACAAAGGGGGTTCCACAATCTTTCTAAATAAACTGTTCCAAGGTTTAACTATCTGTACAGTAAAATCTTGTTCCTAACAGATAACTTAAAACTATTTTGCTGAAATTTAACCCCCTTATTGGTTGCTCAATCCTCAGTGGACATGAGGCAAGTGTATGCCTTCCCATTTGGCAGCACCCTGTTACACGCTTATTCAACTTATAAAAGACTTGTCACGTCTACTCAAAACATTCTCTTTGTAACTGTCATCTTTCTAACTAATCTAGTCGGAAAGTAACAGGAGTGCTGTGTTCATCTGTGTGTGTTGCAATGGGGTTAACAAAATTTTGTGCTGTTTAGATTTAAGTGTTCTATGTCTAGTTACATATTTTCCATTTGACTATTAGTCCCTTGAATCCTGTTCCCATGAAAATGTCTCTTAACATGCAATCCATCAGGATTCAGGCTGACAGCACACGAACATGAGTCCAAGTACATTAATATTTTGTATAGTGGAGCTTTGAAGAGGCATATCTGGTGATGTTCTTTTCACAGTAACAAGTTACAGGAAACTTAACTTCAGAAGTGTTATAAAAAAATCACTCAATTTTTTTGTCATCACTTTAGCCTTGTGTTACAATAAAGTACCAAAGAAAACACAGGCTTTATAAACCACTCTGATACAACTTAATTGGAGCTAATTCTCATTTCAGCTATGACACTATAAGAATATTAATACTAATGGTGTTTCACAGGCAAGCAGAATTATGCCTAGGCTGTGTTTTTCCTAGGAATTGTAGTTTATGGTGCAAGTCAAAATTTCAAGGAGAAGTTTGTCAGCTGGGCACACTATAGTGCATTATAAATTAAATCACAGTTTTAACTGAGATGAATTCAGAGAGAGTGCTCGTGTGTTGTGAATTACGATCTTTTCCTCCTCCTTTGAAACATATCCTTCGAAGGACACAATTGTCTCAGGTGTGTTATGGATAACGTGTTTAAGTGTTAACACGTATAAAGATTAAAAAAAAGAAGTATAACACCATTTCTTATCCCATATATAAAATCTTCAACTCTGTATACTAAATGTGAAACCAACATTTTATTCCCTGGACAGTTTACAGTTCATTAGTAGCAACATTCACAGCCATTTGACAGTTGGACAGAACACTGATCTAAACTAGAAGATAATTAAGTTAGAAAATATCTTAGAGGAATATAAGAGCTCTAGAGTATCATCAGATTGCACAAAGAAAAACTGCAAATTGCAAATAGATCTTTTTGGTTCCAAATGTTTCTGCAATGCCTCTGTGGCACAGCAGAATGAACCCTACTCTAAAAAGTTCAGTGGTAATAGATCAGGCACAAGCAACTGTTGTGACAAAAAAACCAGGCTTCTTTCTTACCTTTATGTGGTAGTCATGTGAACCAAGATCGAGAGATGAACTTTTGGCCAGCAGTGTTCTAGGGGCCACATTCATTATTTCCATTCTACATGTAATTTAAGACAGAAAAGCACTGATTATCTCCCATGTTTCTTGCTTCAAAATGCCCTTGGAAGTGGAATCCAAAGTATTAGGTGGCAGGGGACATGAACTCTTTTCCAGGAGATGAAGCAGCTAAGGTGAATGATGTCACTAAACAGATATTCATACGTATTTCCTGGGGAATTTTATATACCAATTGCACTTCAATTTAGCTTAAGAAAATAATCAAATGGATTTGGCCATGATCAGTCATGGTCGTGGATCCACACAAACAAGCCATTCCAGAGAGCCATGCTGTTGCAAACAAGCATTCTTTTCTCAGTGAGTGTTTATCAGCATAAGATTCTTCTTGCAAACTTGTTGAAACTAATCATACCAATAGACGTGATTGCAAGTTTAGGGAAAAAATGTGAACTATAACAGCTCACTTGAGGTGAGTGTCCCACTGTGTCACACATGCAGATATCTGTGACATTTCCTATTAAATAAATTTTTTTAAAAACCCTGATTTTGAGACAGTGAAAAATGGCACAGATTTGGTGTGGAAGGGTGAAGAGAAGGGGACCAGGAGAAATAAAATGTTGACAGGAGCACCATTAAAGCTCTCAGTATGGGAAAAACTTCAAAATGTAAGATGCAGCCATGATTGTTGGAGTTTAAATGGGATAATAGCAAATTGATTTTCACTTACATTAAACTATCAGTCTCTTGACTTTCTTCTCCAATTGCTTTTGAACCTTAGAGAAAATACAATGTCTCTGAGCCTTTTTTTTCTTTCGTATTCAAACACAACAAAATCATTCAGGAAATGGGCCACCTATCTATGGCAAACAGGGAAGCACAGGCTACCCTTTTGTTTACAGGATGGAGTGCTGTATAGGTAGTCAATGACTACAGGGCACACCCTCCTTCAAATGTCAGGGTGGATGCTAGGGGAACCCCGACCAGTAAACATTTCTGGAACAAGGGCTGGCAGCAGTGCAGACTTAACATTATACAGTGGATTTGGTGAGGGTCAGGAGAATGCTTCAACAACACTGATCCAGCTTGCTAGAAATGAGACTTCTTCCGCACTCCATTACTTTGGAAATGCCTGAATTGTCACAAATGAGACCAATTAACAACCTAAAAGGAGAAGGACTCCAGAGGATTGAAAATATAGGCCAAAGACTAGCTGCAGTCCCAGCTGTTGTGCTTGGGAGCCTAACAAGCAGCTCCCAGTTTTTACAGTCCTTCTCATTTGCAGACTCAAAGTAATTTAAGAGAGGATTTCTGCTATTCTCATTTTAGAAATGTTGGGCTCAAGGGAAGAAATGTGTATGTGCAAGTAGAACCAGAAATTAAAACTAGATTATCCTCTAGGCTCCGCTTTTCTCTTGCCCTGAACTACTACTAAAGATGTATCAGAGTCTAAGCCTAAAACATGGGGTCATCTCCTTTAATCTCACTTAAATTGAGTGCCAAGTTTCTCCTGACTGCCCAGGACCACAGGGTACCTGGAACAGAGCTGCAATCATGGTCCTTCACAGCTCCTGAAGACTGTGGGCTTTCACGATCCCTTTACTGTGTTGGGGAAAGATTTTGAAGAGCTGGACATGCTGGATAAGAATTTTGTTCCCAAAACAAAAGTTGTTTCTGCCTTTTAAGTACAAAACAGAAATTGGGTCACTGTATTCAAAACTGACATTTAGATGAGAATCTGTTATTCCTATCTGTCTTTTCAGCAGGAGTTCACAGGTACAGAGTTATCGGCTTTACCTTGAATTGTGGAATACACAGTCACACTCGCCGCACTTTCAGTACAAAGAAACACAAGGACATGTTATGCACTGAGGTGATTATGTCCCAAACTAATTCAAGCTCAACCTGAAACAAATATATTTGATTCCATGGATCTCATCTAAACCTCATATATCTCCATTCTCCACTGACATTTATGTGGCCTGATGTTTTCTTTCTCCCTAAAATAATGCTCATTATAGGAAACTGATCATATAGATCATACATATTTGTGTAGAGACACATTTATCAACCATTAAAAAAAATAATTAGCCATTTTTGTTTTGTATTGTTCTGTTTCAAGGCATAGAGAAAGCTCTATACAAATATGTTGAGAATAACCAGGTACTCTCTGGGAAGCCTTTCAAATTATCCCTGCTCTTTTATGTTCCTTAAAACATGAACTCCTCTGAATACAAAGTCACAAATAGGGGCTATACTAATGTGTTTCCCTTTTTCAACAATAGTTACTTGGAGGGTAACTCCACTGCTGCAGTGATTCTTGTCATGTAGGTTGACTTCAGGTCACTAAATCTGATTTCTAGCTAAAGGAACACACTCAAAACACAAGATCCAGTTTCTGTTAATAAAAAAAGATGTGACAATCCTAATTAGAACTCAAGCTGTTTTAAAACCCAACCTTTGTAAGAACATTTCTAGAAGGAAAACAGCCCTACATTCTTCAAATATTTTTCATGGACCTTTTTGCTTCATCAAAATGATTCAATATTAAAAAATAAATTATATTCCATAAGACTGTTTTTTGTTCTTTTTCTTTGGAACCTGAAAAACGTCCACGAATTAAAAAGCAAAAGGTTTGGTTATGTTGCTTTATGTAAATACCTATACCTTTCTAATTAGCTCTACTTAAATTGAAGAGCAAAAATGAGATTATTTTCTTACAGGACGCCTTTTCAAATCAGTAAAACGTAGCATAATTAGTATCCAATTTTGAATGATTGTGTTCAAATTTAACCCCTCCACAGACTGCAGCAGTGTTTAAGGAAACACTCTTCTTTTTCCTCTGTTACAGTCTTCAATTTCTGCATAAAGTTTATTGAAGTAAAATCTTGTTATGAAATCTGCTATGTCAATGATGTGTTATTTAACCACTTGCTTATGGTAACCTGATAACAACTATCTTAATGGTGTTTTACTCTATTTCATTTCTGAATGATATATTGGAAAAAGTCTAGAAGATTTTTCTTCCTTCTTGTTTGCTTGGTTTTATTCTATTTCTTATGCTTTGGAAACATGAAAGCTCTAATTTTTTTTTTCTTTTTTTTCCATTTCGTAAGGGAACATCCAGAGAAAAATGATTATGTTTTCTTGTGAGCTCCTGAACCTTACCAAAAGGATGGCAATGTCATATCTTCAGTGGAGACATCCTTCATCCCAAGTATTGTGATTTATATAGTTGTATAAAGGTCTTCAACATGCCCCGGGTAGCCTGCACCCTCATAAAGTCCAACTGAGGTAATTGTGATTCTCCTTTAGTGCAAGAGTGAATTCAGGCCCTTTGGGCAGTGAGCCATGCCATCATTAAAATACTCTGAGGATAAATTGAACAGAAGTTCTACAGTATGAATTGGGGTTTGGTAACAGGAACAGAAAGGGTAAAGTTGTGAACACAATAGTGTGGTTTTCCTGTTCATTTGGTTCTAGATAGATACTGAATGTACTGCTCTTTTGCAAAATTTCTTGGGGTCACTAGAGTGACTCTCAGCAGCCTTGCTTGCTGGCTGAACCAATCTGTTTTATATCACTTTTAGACAGTGCTATTCCACTAATGCATTAGACAGAATTGCCACAGAACAGTAGGTCATTACAAATGGCTTTTGAAACATGTCCAGCTAAATACAAAAATAAAAAGATACTTAAAACAGCACTAAATAAATGGAAACATTTAAAAATATTCCCCCCAAAAAACTAGTTGCAACCATTTGTTTCATAGTATTAAATCCTTGTAGAACATTTTATCTGACTATTTGGACTAGGACATAAACTTTACAAATTACTATATTTTTTGTTTTATTTGGCACCAGCTGTGTGCATGCTTCTGAAACATCACCAGTCATGTTGAACATTTAGTAGGAATGGTGCAATGGCAATTTAGATGTTAAAGGGCATTGTGATTTTTAAGGGCTTGTTATCATGACCAGCTGTAGTTAACAGCTTGTAAGAGAACAGGAAGAGGTATGTGATTTTCCGAGTAACAAGAGCAGCCTGCGTTTACCACCATTTCTTTTCTGACACAGAATGTGAGGTGCTGGATATGGAGGTATTTTCCCAGTAATAGTATTAAGAAATGTTGTTATAATTATGTTGTCTGTATTTGCATCTCCCAAAGAGTTTCACAGTGTCTAAAAAGCATAAAATAAAATGTTGATATCCTCTTCATCATGTAAGTTAGTATCTATGAAAGTTGTTACATTGAAAGTTACAGAAAAGTGACATTTCTTTTCTGTCTTTGTTTTGTGCATTCAGACTAGGAAACATCTGTTAAAGCATCCTTTCCTTATTTAATTCTTAGGAATCAGGGCCAGGATTATGATTCATGTTATGACCAGTAATTACTAGATAAGAAGAGGAGATATTCCATGGAATATGGTGGTCCCGCAAGACTTTGTGATATTCTGTAGCTTCTTCTGGTGCCAGCTATGGCTGGAAAAGAAACTAGCCTGTTCAATCACTGGGTCATCTAGGAAAAATGATTGTTTTTTGAAGGCATCTTTCAAACAGTGGCTTTAAGGACAGTATGTTTGCAAACTATTATTTGCACACAAAGCCATTATTTTCTTGATTACTCAGATGCTATGGAAAGATATATGCATATTGTTCTTTTGAATGTGGAGCAAGTCAAATTTACATATAGACTGCTCTCTCAAACTCATCTTTCACTGGGTTTCTTGGTTAGAAAGATATTTATACAATACTCAGTAAACATCTCATCAGATTTGTTTTATTTTCTGAGAATTTTTAATGGCTTTTTAAATATTGGTAAAGTAGATGCTCTGTGATATAAATAACTGCATAATTGCATGCAAGATTAATGTAAAAGTAAACAAACAAATTATATATCAGAAACAGACACACCAGGACTTCATTAAAAAGTTGGAACCATCAGCACCACACAATTAGCTTTTGTATCTTGTAATTATGACTTACAGCTGATAACCCTGATAGAAGGGAATCACGCAGCATGTGTTGGAGGTTCTTAGACCACCACTTACACTTCACTTTTAAGTGAAAGGTGGTGAGCCTTGCTGGACACACTGACAGTTAATTTTGCAAACTGGACGACATTATTAAGCAAGTTACTGAACTACAAAGATAAAGGTACATGTTGTCCTTTACTAGATCTGTGAGATTTAATTTCTATGCATTGTATTAAGATACTAGTCTGATGTATTGTCTTTGCAGTAGGCAGAAAACAGGAAAGACAGAGTAACAAAAAGACCCTACACGCTCTTGAAAAACCATGCTTAGAATAAAATCAAATGCACACTGAATGACAACCTGAATAACTACTAGGAATTAGCTCAGGAAGAACTCCTAACTGACCTCTGTAGTACTTAAGCCTTGGTAAAAAACTGACTGTGGACAATTCTTTAATCTCCTATGACCAGACTAGCTCTCACAAAGTAGTTGCCACCTTGTTCCTCCTTGAATTACCAAGTGTTTTCAAGCAAGACACCCCATTATGAGAAACTCTGAGATAATCTGCTCAGCAAAGTTCTGATCTCAGCCTTAATTTTTGTGCATGGCTTCATCTGATTCCAGCATACTGTGTTAATGTGAGTCCAAGTATAATTTGAGCGTATGCTACATGTTACCCACAAAAAAAAGTTTTACTCTTCCTTTGAATCCTAATGCATTTTGCTGTTGGACATTGAGCCATTGACCACAACTCTTTGAGTGCAGCCATCTAGCCAGTTCCTTATCCAGCAAGTGGTCCTTCCATCAAATCCATGTCCCTCCAACTTAGAGACAAGGATGTCATATGGGACTGTGTCAAAGGCTTTGCACAAGTCCAAGTAGATAATGTCTGTTGCCCTTCCTTTATCCACCAGTGCTGTGGCCCTGTCGTAGAAGGCCACCAAATTCATCAGGCACAATTTTCCCTTGGTAAAGCCATGTTGGTTGTCATCAATAACCTGCTTCTTTTTCATGTGCCTTAGCATAGATCCCAGGAGGATCTGCTCCATGATCTTGCCAGGCACAAAGGTGAGACTGACTGGCCTGTAGTTTCCCGGGTCTTCCTTATTTCCTTTTTTGAAAATGGGGTTTGTGTTTCCACTTTTCCAGTCTGCGGGAACTTCACCAGAGTGCCACGACTTCTCGAACATGATGGATAGTGGTTTGGTAAATTCATCTGTTAGCTCCCTCAAGACCTGCAGATGTATCTCATCAGGTCCCATGGTCTTATGTACCTTCAGGTTCTTTAGATGGTCTCAAACCTGATCTCCTACAGCTGGCAGTTCTTCCTTCTCAGTCACTGCCTTTGCCTTCTGCAACTTGGACAGTGTGGCTTGAGCTCTTGCCAGTGAAGACTGAGGTAAAGAACTCGTTAAGTACCTCAGCCTTCTCTATATCCTGGGTCAACACGTCTCCCACTTTCTTCTGGAGGGGGTCCACATTTTCCCTAGTCCTCCTTTTATAGCTGACATACCTATAGAAGTTCTTCCTGTTACCCTTAACGTCCTTGGTCATATTTAATTCTATTAGGGCTTTAGCTTTCCTAACCTGATCTCTGGCTTCATGGACAGTGTCTCTGTATTGTCCCCAGGCTACCTGTCCTTGCTTCCACCCTCTGTATGCTTCCTTCTTTTGTCTGAGTTTGCTCAGGAGTTCCTTGTTCATCCATGCAGGCCTCCTGGCATTTTTGCCTGCCTTCCTCTTTGTTGGGATGCATCGCCCCTGAGCCTGGAGGAAGTGATCCTTGAATATTACCCAGCTTTCTTGGGCCCCTCCTCCCTCCAGGGTTTTATCCCATGGGACTCTTCCAAGCAGGTCCTTGAAGAGGCCAAAGTCTGCTCTCCTAAAGTCCAGGGTAGTGAGTTTGCTGTGCGCCCTCCTCACTGCCTGGAGGATCTTGAACTCCACCTTCTCATTGTCGCTGCATCCCAGGCTGCCCTTGAGTTCTGCATTCCCCACCAGCCCTTCCTTGTTGGTGAGAAGAAGGTCCAGGTTGTCTTCTCTATCACTTGGAGAAGGAAGTTATCATCAATATTTAACATCTTCAACATCTTAATTCCTCAGGGCCTCAGACCTACTCCACCAAAGCTTGAACGAGTTTCTCCCTTATCTTCAGTGGAAGTTGGTTTATGTCTCTCTTATTTCCTGAAAGTGTTTTGAAAATCTTCTTCTGACACCAGCAGAATCTGCTTTCTTGTGTTCAGAAGTCATACAGCTAATCTGTCTCAGAGAACACAAATGAAAAAGAAGGACCACAATCTGCAAGTTTCCCTTCTGCTGGGGTGGGGTTTCGGTGACAGTGCTCTACACAAAGAATTTTACTCTCAAGTTTGAAACTCATTGCCAGCTGACTAATATTAAAATCATTGCTGCTTTTTTTTTTTTTTTTTTTTTTTGCTACCTTAGAAACTTCTCAATTCTGACAAATGTTAATGCAAAACCTATGGCATCAGCATGACCTGGCATCTACCCAACCTCTGCACCTGCACAATTACAGCCAAGCTTTCCTAAACAGTTCTTCCCCAACAGCTTGTTTTGGTTTGGGTTTGCTGTTGTTTTCTGCTATTCCCCCCACCTTTCTCTTTTTAAACACCAAACGCTTATGGCAAGCATAATTTTTCAGATGCTGTTTTGCAGAGTTTCTTGGAGGTAATCATATACACCCCTTGAGAAAGTTTGCAAGAGTGGCCCACGCCTGAAGCCAGAGTTGGTGAGTTCCAGCAAAGACACCAACAAAGATCCACAGCCACCTGGCTCGCCTGAAGGACAGTGGGAGAGGCTGCTCAAGGAGCGCAGAGCCAGCAGCTGCATTCTGCTCAGGCCACTCTGACAATTCCCGCCATACCTATAAAAGCAGAGCTATCAATTATGGAACAAGATCAGCCAGCCTTTTAGCATTTCCCTTCCCTTTCTGTCTCTTTCTTTCCCTGTCGCAAATGGCCAAGTGTTCTGCACCGATACACAGTCAGGTGTGTTTACATACAAGTAATTTTCATAAGTGCTTGTGATCTGTCAAGACACAGAAAATTAATGTCAGCTCATTATCTGAAAGGGGAAAAAAAGCAAAAAACTTTGAAGGTGGAAACTAGGAACCAGATATTTATTTATGTTAATTTCCCAGGCTCCTCTGGTTTCACTTGAGTTCTATCAAACTGTCTCAATTGAGTTCTATCAATCTACCTCAGCTGAGAATCTGGTGTATGATATAAAGAAATAATGATGTTCACATGTTAAGGTTTATTTTTTTTCCCCCCCTAAAGAACCAGATGTAGGTCTGGTATGTCAAGTTTCTAATATTTGAATAGGCAAAATAAAGTAGGAGTCAATAGGCTGAGAATTCTTTTTATTTATGTTGATATAAACGTGGAATAAGGCTTCAGAAGCCTGTTGAAATTTGTACAGATGTGGTTTCATCCAGAATATGCAGAGTTAAGTAGGACTGATCAGAATCTACAGGCCCATTCAATTTTAAACAGAAACGCTCGTGCGACAGCAATGGAAGAGCTCTACCAAGAAACAGATGGTATGCAATGGGCCACAATTTGACCTTTCATCTACAGGCTGAGAAGTATGTAGTAGTCTGCATTACTGATCAGTAATTGTTAAATCCAGGAGTTCCTATTTTTTGGATCAAAAAGAAACCTGTAACTCACGATGTAAAAGGTAAATAATGAAATTTACACTTAATTCCGTTGAGTTTTCTCTTTTCAGAGAAATGAAGGAAAACAATGCCTGCTTTAGGATTTTGACCATACCGATTATTAGATATAAACTGTCATTTCAGGACTTCCTAGAGAAGGTCGCCTGCATCTTGGTTGCTGATCTACCCTTTAAAAAAGAAAACACAAACCCCCAAACCTGTACTTGCCTTGTGTTGGCACAGTTTTGTCAAAATATTAGTCTGTAAATGATTCAAATTCTGAACTTGTGTTGATTAGAACAGATCCAGAGGTTTACTGTGGCCCCAAATAATTAACTGATTTGTTTTTGAAAACTGCAATTTAAAACGTTTATTTTGAACATTACAAGCATGCAGATTCATGTAAAGTAAAGGAGTTTATGTTTATGTGCAAACATTACAGTATGATATAAATTTTGAAAAGGACTTTTGTACTTTGGTTTTCCTCTTAATTTTAAAGTTTTTGTCTTTATTGTGTGATACTCTGAGAAAAGTTGCTAAGCAAAGTCTTCTGTATTTCAAAATATGCATGTTTAATTATCACCCTTTCCAGATGTTGAGTGTTTGTCTAGGTAGACATTCATTACCTATCTTAAAAGGACAATTATAGGGGCATTGCAGACACCCATGGTTAACTTTGAAAAATATTTTAAAAAATTAATTGCTTAAATCTCACCTTGCTCATTAATTGAAGTATATCTTGGAAAGAATTATGTACAGACTTTCACTTCAGGCATACTATAGACAATAACCAATTTAATTTCCCCCGGCTACTAGTCACTGTCTCTTTTGAAAATCAAGTGTATCTTGCTAGGTGAGGCTATCTTCTTCTGACATGAATGCAATGAGGTTATGATCACTGCTCTCTAGGCAACCGTCAATTTCTGGAAAAGTAATAAAAATCATATTTATTTTTTGAAAACCGGTCCAAAAAAGATGGTGAGTACAATGGGCTTTTTTTTTTTTTTTTTAGCAAAATGAGCACCCGATGACTCCAATTCATTGCATTTTAGCCTGCTGATGGGAGTTGAACACCTTTGCCATTTTTGTGTGACACTGCTTACCTTTGTACAGAGCTGAACATGAACACAGACTAGTTGCTTGAGAAGAGCTCCTAAAATGTAGATAATATCATTTCACTGCACTAACATATTTTCCTGTGTAGATGAGTGAATTTGGGGAATTTACTCACTGTGTTACCTGAAGCATCATGAAGTCTGATTTTCTTTAGTGAAAATTCTGACTCCTGCTCATCTAGTCCAGGGTTTTGACAGAGAACATTAATCTTTAAAACCTTTGAAATTCTAAATGACTGTGCTCTGACTTTATCTTGTCATTTCTACCCACAGTCTTGCTTCAGCTTGCATTCATAAACAAGGACTTTGAAACAAAACTCTTGAAACTTTCATTTTATGGCTTGATGACTTGCAACTAATTACATCTTTTTTTTTTTTTTTGGTTGGTGATTATTACTTCTTACTCTAGCAGAGAAGGATGTTCATTCATCTTTGTGTGACTTTAGCAGACCTGCTTCCAATAAGTCCTTCTTGATAAAATTTTATTTAGCAGTGGTAGCGTTTAGACCTTCTTATTCACCCAAAATGATCAGTAAAGATTGCTATGACAACATCAAAAATTTAAACTCTGCAAAAAAGTCAGTGAATGTAAACTGACTTGCCCTACATCAGCACAGCATCTATCTCACATTGTGTTTGTCCTACAGCTATTTAAATATATGTCAGCAGATACAATAGGACAAATACACCAAAAAGGAGGTTCTGAATTAGAAAAGTGCCTAAGTCTGAACTCAAGTAAATAAGCAAAGGCCTTAGGGCTTTAGGACTTTGCTGAGTCAAAGTTTGCATGACTAAATTGCAATCCAAAGACTTGCATGTTTAAACATGACAGATACCACAAAATGTATACTTGCAGGTACCCAAGTGATAATTGTACATCTGCATATGGAGTTGGATAGAGAAATTTGAAGCAGAAAAAATACAAGATTGAACAAGCCATATTATGTTTTGTTAGTTAAGACTGATACTTTGGTATGCAAAGCATGTCTCCATTTCTTCTGGGTTTGGTTGAGGTGTTGGGTTTTTTTACAGGATCTGATGCAAATTCTATCAGCTTCAATGGGTTTTCAATCAGATCACTAGAAGAGGAGAGCATTTGTTTAGTATATAGAAATTCAGATATAGCAAGTGGATTCCCATATACCTTCAAATATTTGTTAGATGCTTTATGTCAGATCTTTTGCTCCTTTAACAAATTAAAGGAACATTTTTTTGCACAGTTTAAGCCAAACAACACTAGTTTTTACTGAGTTAGGGCTCTTTGAATTAATTCCAGGTTTATCTGCACACACCTGTGAGCTTTGCGAATAACCTGTCTTGGTTTTGGATTTGAAACAAAACTTAGAAATGCAGGAAGATTTTCTTTTTTCAAATAGACTTGGAACAGAGATCTTTTGGGGGATCTTTTCAATTTAAATGTGGACTATATTTCTGCAGGCTGAAGCAACATGCCAGCTCCTGAGAAATCCAGAACTGTAAGGAATAGCTTCACAATTGTTTTTGTCTTTTCACAAAACAGTCTACATAAACACCGGTCATCTCTGAGATTGATTACATTCTCTAATGCAGTTAGAAAAATCTCCAAGAAGTATCTTGAGCTGATAATTTCACCACTGAAAAAAAGAGCCTTGGGGACTTGTCTCATAAGCTGCATGTGCAAGACTAATTTCTGGACACGAAAATGGCATGAAAGCTTTAAATACTAATGTAGAACTTGCTTCTATTGTTTTTGTGATATCTACTGATGATGCTCAATATAAACAAAAAAGTACTACTTGGTATATTAAGTCAAATACAAGGCTGGCGAGAGTAACCTGCAAAAGTCAACAGGAGGACTGTCTGAACAGAGAAAGCATGAAATTCCTCTGGTTTGACCCCAATATGACGTACAAAAGAAAAGAATTACACATCAGTGCTGGGGAGGTGCAAAATATCCTCTGTCAACCCTACCCTGATTTCAAAGACGTTGTACAAGGGAGGAAAAGAGTTGCTCAGCTCAAGGCATGTAAAATCCATGTCAACTCACCTCAGCAGACAAAATGAAGCTGGAAAGAGGAACAGATATGGGACAAATAATGTGACCACTGACAAACTGCTGAACAGTTCACCTTTCATCTGTGACTAGTATTTGACACAGATGCACATCAGCCTGTCACATAATGACATTGATAAGCTTCCATGATTCCTAAGGTCAAAGAAGCAAGGGAGCAGACACAGATACAGGCATAAATCTGTAGTAATCCATTGCAGCTCACTGAATTCCTTTGGGCTGATGCTAGGTAAACAGGGACAAAAACGGATAGAAAAGTCACCATTTTGAAAAGTGAAGTGGATGATTTTTTTGATCTCATGTTCACAACTTTGTTCTTTTACAGTAGCAAACAAAAGTGTCAGGAGCACTTCAAGATGAGCTGGGCTCATATCATTTTATCCTTTGTCAGCTTGCGCAAGAGGTATGCAGAACAATGAAATTTGGAAGAAAAAGATTTATAATAAAAATAGTGCTGCTATGCACACTTCTTTCAAAATGGCATCTCAGAATTTTTAATGATTAAGGATCATAAAGAGTGTTTTTGAACTGCACATACTTTCACTGATCTGGTAAACTGACAAATTTCATTTTGCACTACTGATTATGCTGTAATGATGGATGTAGTAGAAGAACACTTTGTAAACCATAAACATACTGTAACTGCTGTTTCTCTGCAACTTCTTTTAGTTTTAGGGGGGGTTATATATCTATGCACACACACATACACATGTACACATATATATATTTAACGGGATTAAAAGATAGTTTCAAAAGTAAGCAAATATGAGACTGCTAGGAAGTACATATTAGTTTGACCTATGACCATTTGTCCTGGTCATAACATCATCACAAAAGAAATAATTTATTGCCACACTTACTCCTGTAGCAAATCTACCTCAGGAAACAATACTTACTTTGTGTATTTCTATTGTGCAAGAAAGATTAAGCAACCTTAAACTGTTAGATGTCCTTAAGTAACTTTTTCTTCATGCAGGGGGTAGCAGACCTTGGAAAAGCACTGACAAAAGATCTTATTAGTGTTAAAATTTTACCTGGGATCAAGGGAATATGGGATAGACACTCAAAAGAAAAGATAGAAGAAAATCTACCAAAGCTACAAAAAAGATAGAAAACACTTTTGGTTCAGGAAATCCTGAGTTGAAAATAGATAGAGTCTGAACGAATACGAGAGAAGGATCAAACCTTCTTGTCCCATTCCTGCAATGTATGAGATGTCCCTTTGCTGCCCTCCAAGCAGAACTCAGGTCCAAGTTGACTCTTGCTCTCACCCCCTACACTTGTTCCTATGATGTGTCCTCTTAAGGCGTCTAGAGGTAAAACTTATAGTCATTTAAATAATTCCATTATAAAGGACTAAAGATCATAAACGTTCTCATTCAGCTAGTAAACGGGAGATGAGATTCTGATGAAAACTGCAAAACATTCCTCCTTGATTTTTAGGTACTCAAAGCAGTGATTCTGTATTTTGCCTGTGATTTTCTCTGCCACAGTCAGATATTTTTGTCTAATTTAAGTTTTTATGATCTTAGAAGTGGTAGCACTTTTTAAAGTGCTTTTTAAGAAAAGGACACAGTCTGCTACAGGAATGATGCTTTTATGCTGTTGTGTATAATGGACACCACTTCTGATCAAGGAAAAGAAAACACAACTTACTCTAGGTGAGCTCATCAAGCTCATTCCTTCTGGTTTTGATCTGCTATTGGTGGTGGGTTTTTTGTTTTCTGAGGCAATCAATAATAATTTATTATAAATAACACTTAGGATGCCTTCCTTTCCTGTGTATTAAATACACTGATGGTTTTCACCCAGTAAAGGAGGTACCATTATAATTATCTTTGATGTTTAAATGACTTTATAGTCCTTACCCAGGCAAAAATTGCTCCTGCTTCTTCTCTAAGTGCCAACTATCACACCCTCTCTACTGGATGCTGTGAAAACCGTTATTTACCTCCAAGGAGGTAAACAATAAGGTTATTTCATCTTTTTTTCCTTACAAACATTTTACCTCTAAGAAGATCTTGATCTCAGTAGAAGGCTAGTAATGTATTTCTAGAAGCCAATTTACTTCTTCTAGATTATTAATCAAATAATACTAAGTAAATAGTAAACAAAGTTGTAGATCAAATTTTAATGTATTGGTGTGATTCTGTCAGGAGATCTTGACTTGGCAAGACACTGTTCATATAAAGTCATTGCCTCTATAAAGGTGTCATCTTGGAGGCTGGAAATATAAGCACCTTTTACATTTCTCTCTTGGGTTTGCCAGAGAGGTTGTTTACCTCTGGATGTGTTACACATTTTAAAGGAAATTGAGTAATTTATAACACATTATAAATCCATAAGTTTTCTAAACTACCCAGCCTTACTGGTTATAAGGCTTACAAAAGACAAAGTCTTATCAGGAAAAGAACTGAAGGACTGAAGAGATGTATTTCTTTCTATAATCTGTACTTAGCCTTTGACTGATTAAAGAAATTGCTGACTCTTTAAAGTTACCTTTTCTAATTTATGTATCCCAAAGTACGGTAATACTGATTTGAAATGACAGTGCTCTGCAAAATATATCTGTCATATTGCAATGTGTCTGAAAATAGTGTATCATACTGAGCCAGCATAAGGGACTTTAGGATAAGACTATATTTTCTACTGTTTTCTTAAAATTGTTCTGAGATTGTACTTGGAAAAACTGTTCAGCCTCAGAGTATTCATTATGAGCAAAATCATTTCATAATCTCAGTTTCTAACAGTGTTAAAAACAACAATATCATCCAACTACACCAGTACAGAATGGTGATTTGTTTCCCTCTAATGGTGACTGGTCATGTATTTTTTGGTGAGTAGACTACAAACTTTCACCATAGACAGAAATTGCTGTTCTTCAGCTTCATGTTTGAGATCATACTTATTTTTGTCTTATCTTGGATAACTAAAATTAGATCCACTCATTTTTGCTTATAAACAGTTTCACTTGCAAATACTCCGTGCTCTAAGATGCGCATTGTTCACACTGGGAAAAAACCTTAGATGCATTAAAGTTACAAATCACAGTGTGCCAGAGTGGTCCAGAGCAATATAGAGAAATTTGGTTTCAGTCAGCTATATTATTGCTCTAACATATCTCAGACAAATGATCTCTACATAAAGTTAGGCGAAGCTGTGGCATACCCTCTTCTTTGCCTCTGTTTCTAGCACTGTTGACATTCTAATGCTACAGGCTGAAACATTAATATTATTATTAAATCCCATAGGAGAATGAGACATACTCCAGAAGAAAATGAGATCACGGTAACAGGGTAGGCAAGTTTCCATGCACCTTCCTGGGATCATTTACTGTTGGTTTGCTGTTGCAGCTATCACATGATTGGGCACAAAGAGTCACTGACTGCATTTATGAATTCCTGAAAAGCAGCTCTCTAAATCCGAAAACTAGCTTGGCAAAGCTCTGTGCAGGTATACACTGGGATTAGTGCCCCCTCTATGGTGCGGTGGCTATTGCCTGAAGACAAACGCGGCGGCTTTTGAGCTACTATTGAAAAAAAGTACAATACAATGTCCAATAAGAGCAACACTTCTAATTCCATATTTGATTTATTTGAATTACTGATAAATGAAATATCATTAAAACATTCTCACTGTTGAAGCCTAGAAGAGGCTGACAAAAGACTGGTGTTTAAAATCAGAAATAAACTGCTGCCTTGACTGTTAAGTTTCTGTGATATGTTTACAGATGCTGCATAACACTACTGAAGAACACAGAGAAGAACATCAGACTATGAAATCACGTGAACTTGGGTCTCAGTTTAGTTGCTCCCACATAGCTTTCCAGAGGTAAACCACTGACATGCCCTAAGCTATCCCACCTGATCACTCTTTCTCTCATAAGTCCTGTGGCAGCCATGGGACAGACAGACTGGGTACCCTGGGGCATCGCAGGCAGCACTAGACACACTGAATTAATTTATGAACTGATTGAGTGAAGGGTATTGAATAAAGTCCTATATATCCACAATGTAGATGTCTACATCTGAGTTAAATAGTCTAGGCTTCTGTCATAATTAGTGGAGAGAAAACAGTGGAGGTTTAGGTAAGGTTGATCTAATTTACTTGAGACAGGATGGACTGTCCTCTAAGATATGTCAGGCGCCTCAATCAGATCAAGACACTGATAACTTCTATCAGATTTTTCTCGTTCAAAAGTGCAATTGGGACACTGCATGTAACACATCTCAGAGCTGAATGGGTACTGGAGAGGAGTTAAGTCTGTCCACAGAGTACCCAGTTGCTGTCTTATGACACTTAGAATGAGATGCAGATCCTTATTTGACTCCTCTTTCCTCTAAGTAAAGCCACTTCTAATGATTAAAAATTTTCCCGTGTCCTTTTGTGTGGGAAAGTGGAGAACATGACCCAATCTTCCATGGGTCCACAGTTCATCTCTCAGGGAAGGAAGACATTTGAGCTCTCTGTTAGCCTGCACTTTTTGCAGTGGTTGCAAATCAAATGTCACTTGTTACTTTCTAATGTAGTAACTCTTCAACCATGTTTTGCCCCCTGACATCCCAATAACAAACACGACAGAGCATCAGACACAGGAAGGCTCTGTTACACTTCAGTTTCCACTCCACAAAACTTGGGTACACATCTACCAATATCCTATTTAAATATTTGCATATTGCATGAACATATCCTTATTTTGAGGGGATTTCTTTTCTGTGCTGTAGATCTCCAGAAAATGTAAACCACAAGTTTTAAGCTGAAGGAGGTGAAAATAACTTGAGAGAGATTTTTTGCTAAGGTAGCAAAAGCTAAAAGCTGTTAAAAAATGTCTGCTAATGGACTTTTGTAAATAGTGTGATTCAGGTAAGAAAAAAACCCCACAAAAATAGAAAATAGCAGGAACTGGATAAAAAAAAATGGAGTATCATCAAATTTACGTGCATAGAAGTTTCAAGCAAGACAAAAGAACAGAAAAAAACAACCTTCCATCATTTTTATTTTTAGAAATTCTTTGAGTTACTGAGTAGCCTCTACACCAAAACATTTCTCCTTGAAAAGGAAACTAGGGGAAGAAATCAGGAGCCAGATCTTGCAGTTGCTTAGACAGATCACTAATTGTGGAGTCATGTTTGGAAGCAGGAAAGATCATTCTTTAAATAACCTGATCTTGCAGGTTTCCCTCTGTTTTTTCTCCCATCATGGGTTTCAGATGCTGAAGAGCTCTCTAAGAAAGTAATGCAATATTTCCCAGCGGGCTTCTTCCTAAAAACATCTTACCCACTCACTTTTTTCCCCTACTTCTGTGAGTAATAGTCAACTCACAGTTCTGACTGTGACACTCAGTCCAGCTGGAGAGAAGGAGCCAGTGTCACATATTTCTTGGCTGCTGAGTGGGAGGTGAATGCAGCCAAAAACAGGTCAAATTATGATTTAACCTAATTTTACTTTTACAAACATTTTGATCGTTTCAAGAGCCCCATTATTTGTCTCTTTCGTATGGATCCTGTATATGCTCTTAAACTCTTAAGCTAAGGTAATAGACTGCAACTGAAGAAAGTCTAATTTGAGAAGATAAATTATTCTTTACTTTGGGTCATTGTTTGTTCTTCATTCATTTCAAGCTTATTTTATGTCATCATCCCCACCATTTCTCTTCCTTTCTTTTGCATTGTTATTTTTACTTTTCCTTTTTATTGCATTTTAATGATGGATACCAATTAAAATGTCATAGCTCATTCAAAACCCCATCACCACTGTTGAGTGATAGCAACTTTGCTACTGCTTTGCCTGAAAGCTGACAAAGAGACAGGAAAGAATGGTTAATAACGTCTCTCATAGTCTGCTACCCATGTGATAAACAAAAAATTCATTTGGGGAATAAGGCCATTTGAATGTCATGAAAACATAATAGCAATAAGTTTCTCCAGGTATCAAAATATCCTAATATAATGTAAGTCACTCTTAAAGGACAGATTTAGTTTGAACACTGATGACCATTGTTTCAGTTCCTTAAAGCCTTTGTCTTGTAAACTTGAGAGCTGTAAAAGCCAAATCCTTCCCTCACACTTCATTCATCTGTCCATTCACATCATCAGCCCATGCAAATCACTTCCTTGCTTGCCTGCTCTAATCAGTCCTGAGAGCCTGTGAACTCCCATTAACTTACTTAACTGCTTCATAGGGGGTGTTGGAAGAATTAATTAAACAGTTCCTGTTTGGACACTACTTTGAATATGCATGATGCTTTGGAAATGCTATGCTATTATTTAAGCAATAAATAATAAACAAATCATTTCAATCTTTCACAACCTCCTGCTCAGCTGCAGATCAGCCCTTTACAGGTTTCAGGATTCAGTTACTGGGTATGGTGATATAAGTCCACGCAGTTTAGCAAGTGGTTGGTTTCAGTATAGTTAAGTCAGCATCTACCAAGTGAGGATCAGGACCTCAATCAGTGTATCTGTTGTATGCTCTCTTCTCTTATTCCTGCTGCAGGTAGCAAGTATCAAAGGAAATATCTTTCTCCTCTCCTTTCTTAGTCCTTTTTTTTTTTTTTTTTTTNCAAGGTCTGTAGGATGCTAGAGGCAAGGTACACTACCTTTACTTCATTTTGAACTTTTTCTTTCCTTTGAGGCCAGCAACCACATTGCTTTGGAATAAAATAATTCTTTTCAAGATTGCTCTTCCATATGTTGGTTTGCAAAATATTTTTGGGAATCCTCTCATCTCAGCCTCTTTTCTTCCTACTTTTGGTATATGATAGATTGGAAAATGAAGATTTAAGTACAGTTAAAGTAAAAGCAGAGAATAAGTTTCTTCAAAATGTTGCCAAACATAATTGTACATGGTTGAGTAAACTGTTCATATTAAACAACTCGATCTAGGAGATCTTATCCATTTTCCCCATCCTTGGGAATAATGCTGTAGGAAGCACATGTATTCATTCTCTAAAACTGTCCAAAAGAAAAGTTACGTAAATACTTCAGTCTCCAGGTTATTCATGACTATACACTTTCACTGCTTATTTAGCTGCCTACTCTGGAAGATCCAGCAGTCACTCTTTTGAAATAAACAGCCCAGCTTAACAGCTGGAGAGGGATGGTGAGGGTCGTATGACTACCTCCTGCTTCATAAGGTGATTGCATGTGTAGGGCAGGACCGAGGCATTATATATATACGTTATATAAAGGATTCAAGAGCTATTGAAAAGGAGGGAATGTAAAGGTACAAAATTATAGCAGAATGGTCTAGGCACTCATCTGAAAAAAAAA
>VZTO01025539.1:2157-52428 GCA_013400615.1 Syrrhaptes paradoxus
GTGATTAAAGATAATAAGAAGCGGCAACTAGCTGTATGGAATCAGAAATTGTGTTTCAGAGTCCATAAAGTGACTTGCAAAATTTTTTGAAAAGTAGTACAGATTTTGCTGTTATAAAATACACAGTTCCCTGGCAGAAAGGATGGCTTTAGTCCATTTTGCCATCTTCTCAAATAGAACATGCTAATCTTTCAATCCTTAATCTTGATATCTTTCACTCTTATCTCTTGCCTCTTTCAATTTCTGTGCTCCTGTTGTAGTATCTCCATTTCACTTCTTTAATTACCCCAAGTTTATTCTAGTAAAAGTTTTCTTCAGTTAATCTACTTCTAGCCTCAGTGGTATACTCAAAGTCCATTTCGAGAACAGGTGGTTCTTGAGCTGACAGCACCCACGAGATGACTTGAAGCAGATGAGTTTGATGTTCTCACTGCTGTCGTGTCTGTGCCGAGATCTGTGGGGAATGCCAGTGTTGATGTGAGGTCTTAAAATGTTTGCAGGTGCTATCCAAGTTCTTGGGTCAGCCAGGGTAAAACACCTAGTACACTGGATTAAAACAAAATAAATCCTGCAGTTGGGACATGGAAATAGTTTTTAAATGGGAGGTTGATGGTGGTTGTTCATAGATATAAGGCATTGTGTAATTGCACCCTAATGTTGGACTGTTTTTGAGAGCAAAAAGGCTGAGAGGAGGGAAACTAGCTAAAGCATTTCTGATCTTGCTCTGCCATCCCTTCTACAAGTTAACACTAGTGCTGGGATGCTTGAATGGGTTTCCATGGCTTTGTGACCCTCTTTGAACACGCTGACCTTTCAAGAGACCTAGATCTGTAACTTTCTGCACCTCATATGTCCCAAAAGCCCAGGGATATTCCCTGCTGGATAATGTCTGCCAAGAGATCTTGTGTTATTTGTAGCAGAAACACTCTGTGTCAGCTCAGGTATTCTAAGTGTGGAAATACATTGAGATGGTAAGAGAGCAGTGGCCAGGAACTTCTAGATGACTTTTTCGCATGGGAAAGTAGATGAATACAGCTCGCTATCATAATTAAGGCAGTTTAGTGACCATTCTCATTCCTCTTGGAAGCCTTCATATTTCTTTATTATGGTATGTATGGCATGGTATGAAAATGTGAGACCTTCTACACCTGACAGTTGTGTTGGGCTCAACTGTGAGAAGCTAGTCTGATAGACTGGAGATGAAGAGCACTGTTCTGCAAGTTCTGCTGGATTTTGATTAGTTTGAGTGCTTATAGTCATAACTTGAGGGGAGAGGGGGCTGGGGGCTGGACATCTCTTGGCTTTCACTCTAGCTGAGAAAATTGTAGTTTCTCCAAATGACCGTGTCCCTTGGTCCAGGGTCTGACACTACCCAAGGAAGCCATTTCTTCAACAGAGCTATAAGGAAAATGAGAGATGACAAGAAAAAGGCTGAGATAAGTATTCGGGAGTTGTGTTTTCCCATAAAAATTTCTTCTGCTTTAAGAGTACCAAAACCAAATGCATGTAGCAAGCTGTGTTTCCTGGATTTACCGTCACTTTGGAAACTGAATTCCCTGAGAAAGTAAATGACCGTTAGGCAGACAATTGGTCCATGGTTTGGATACTGGTTTGCTGTATGTCATTTTTCTCAAGACAGATCTAAAGTTTGCAAGTACAGACCCAAACCATAAAAAAGGTGGGATGCTGTGGCTAATATAAATGAAAAGGGAATGCTGATGATTATTCAGAGACCTAGGCAGGAACACGTTAACTTAAGTCCTATGAAAGTAGCACTGATGCTAGTTTCAGAATTTCCAAGTGCAACATTTGGACTCTGATGCCAAAAAAAAAAAAAATTTCAAAGAAATTCCCCATTCTGCTCCCCCTCTTGTTCCTTTTTTCAACTGACATTACTAGAGAATGAACAGTCATGCATTATGCAGCACAATTATTCTATGGGAGATGCTCACAGACATCTAAATTAATGGAATAAGTATGTCAGCTTCCAACTGCTAAACTCAGAGGATTTTGAAGCAGAGGTACAATAGCAACAGCTGGTTTCTTTAAGAACTCTAAATTAAATTCATTTTAAAAAATTAAAGATGCTTACATGAAGCATCTTTTGACTGAGTTGCACAGAAACAATCCCCATTGCTTATACTCTTACCCTAACATATTGCTTTTCACACTCTCCCCAGAGTATTGAAAGAATGCTGCATGTGTTCTCATTTAAGTGTTCTGTGTCCTGTCAACTAGATGAGAAAAAAGTCACTGTGGAAAGTGGTAACCACTTTTCAGAATTAAGGCTATTAAATATTTTCCTTTTTCATCATGGCAAAGTTTTTTTTTGTCTGAGCATGAAACTTCTATGAATAANGTCAAAGCAATATCTGAAATTTAATAGCATTTGTCTTTCTGCTTCTGGATTTCATGTTTCTAATTAAATTTATTCATTTGCTTTTTACTTTTGTTTAAAATTTAAAGGGAATGTTCTATTTTATTTTTAATAAAAAAGGAAGACTTGTCTAGCAAATAGCATCATAATCTTTAGACTTGTAACTGCTTGTCTGTACTAGTGAATGATAGATCTAAGTGAAAAAATTATTATCTTCTCAAAATAAACAATTAGTTAATCCTGGTAAAGCACACAGCTTTCTGGAGGTAAATTGAACTAAAGGTTCAGAAAACCAGGCAGGGAAGAGGATGTGATTTGAATGAGATGATCTTCTGATCTCAGCTGGAGAGAAGTGCCTTCCCATACGTATGAAAGTTCAGGTTTGTACTGTAAACCCATGCTTTGCCCCATAGCTGGTCTTCATTTAAATGGAGCAAAGAGCCATCCCTTGCTCTAGAGAGAAGGAGAATTTTCACACATCTCTCTGGTATCTGGCTGGTAGCTACAGTTTGCAAAGCAGGCGACCCTTCTGAGATGGGGTGAAAAAGAGAAATATTTATTTTTATAAATACCTTTATATATTTGAATACAAACAATGTTGATGTCTACACTTGTATATTAATAATATCAGTTCTGTGTGTGATTGATAGGTGCCTTAAGTTGCACGGCATGGATCCTAGGCAGCAGATAGGATTTAAAAGTGGTNTTTTTTAAAAAGTGAAAATTTTTTTTTTTGTATAAGAATGAAATTTTTATAAATAATACTATTTTTCATTTTTTTTTTTTTTTTTGAGAGATTGAGGAAGAAATGTGTGTACCTAGATTACATCAAATTTAGATAAATTTAAGTGGGCTGCAGCTTGAGTTCAGGTATTTGTCCTTTGATTTTGTAAAAAGCATTAATGAGTTAATGCTGTAAAATAGTGAACTGATACCTGAGGGTTTATTTACACCAGTGAAACATCAAAGTTAATACTGATCAATAAACAAAGACTAGGCACATCCAGTTGTGATTCCAACCTGAATGGAACTGTAGAGGCAGTTTCAGGCTTGATATAGGTCAAAGCAATATCTGAAATTTAATAGCATTTGTCTTTCTGCTTCTGGATTTCATGTTTCTAATTAAATTTATTCATTTGCTTTTTACTTTTGTTTAAAATTTAAAGGGAATGTTCTATTTTATTTTTAATAAAAAAGGAAGACTTGTCTAGCAAATAGCATCATAATCTTTAGACTTGTAACTGCTTGTCTGTACTAGTGAATGATAGATCTAAGTGAAAAAATTATTATCTTCTCAAAATAAACAATTAGTTAATCCTGGTAAAGCACACAGCTTTCTGGAGGTAAATTGAACTAAAGGTTCAGAAAACCAGGCAGGGAAGAGGATGTGATTTGAATGAGATGATCTTCTGATCTCAGCTGGAGAGAAGTGCCTTCCCATACGTATGAAAGTTCAGGTTTGTACTGTAAACCCATGCTTTGCCCCATAGCTGGTCTTCATTTAAATGGAGCAAAGAGCCATCCCTTGCTCTAGAGAGAAGGAGAATTTTCACACATCTCTCTGGTATCTGGCTGGTAGCTACAGTTTGCAAAGCAGGCGACCCTTCTGAGATGGGGTGAAAAAGAGAAATATTTATTTTTATAAATACCTTTATATATTTGAATACAAACAATGTTGATGTCTACACTTGTATATTAATAATATCAGTTCTGTGTGTGATTGATAGGTGCCTTAAGTTGCACGGCATGGATCCTAGGCAGCAGATAGGATTTAAAAGTGGTAGTAATTTCTAGAAACATAGATGGAGCTGACTGTGCAACTCATTAAGGCAGCCTTAACTTATAAAGTGTCTTGCTTGCAGTTAATACCAACTTTGCTAGTAATTATCCATTTGACACCATCTTGGCTTCCTGCCTTGACCTGATTACTTGTGACCTGATTACTTGGAAGCGCTACGTGGTTTGAATGTTTTGCCCATAGCAGGCTCTAGTTAAATAGACTAGGAAAACCAGCTTCTGTTCTTACAGTGAAGAAGCAAATTCATATTCAGAAAAAGTCACAAGAGCAAAGAATAAGGGAAAGTTCCTACTCAGGGTCCACTCCCTTGCCTTAGAACTCAAATAAAAGAACCAAATATCTTCTTCCTTCCTTCTTCCCACTGGGTCCTTCAGACACCAATGTCACGAGTTTTGGAATATGAACCACAATTTTTTCAATATGTGGGAGCAGCAGAGGTATCCTAGATACATGCTTCTTTTCCTTAGAAAAGCAAAATTTCCAAGTAAATTCCATGCCTGCATTCCCCAGAGGGTGATGAGTCATTTGTGCCTCTGTGAGCACAGCTCCCCTTTAAGCCACCCCAGGGCAACACACTAAACAGCTCTCCAGCACAGAGCTGTGCCTCAACACCAAAATTCAGCTTAAAGAATATTGGAAGAGGCTGTTAGTGGTGAAGGGAAAAGGAAACAATTAAAGATGTATCTCTGATTCCAATCATGTCAAATAATGGTACTGCGATGTTAAAGACACCTTGCCAAGGCAGTGTGGGCAGTTGGTCCTTCAGCTGCATGGAAAAGAAAGCGATTATTTAATGTGGAACAGAGCTGCAGCGTGCGATCCCTCCCATGTGGTTGGTCAGTCTGCCACCTGGACGCTCATGCAAAAATTAACTTCAATGTGAAAACAGTGACAATCATAACAAAGCAGCATTACTGACACAGCTACAGTGGACCCTGGCTGAGTTCACTATTGCAGGTAAAAATCCATAACAAGGGCAAGAATTAGTTTATTTGGAATTAGTATAAGGGATTTTAGTTGTGGTTTTTTTGGACATTAATTATCTCTTTAGACACTGAAGACGATGCTAACTTCAAACCAGTGATAAGTTACAAGTGAAGTAAGAACGTGTGCTGGTAATGCTGCTGTGCTGCCAGTGAGAGCTTGAAACTTTTGAAAGAAAAGTAATAAAACTCTCATAAATAACTTTATGGCACTTCAACATACAGCGGACAACCATATATATAAATAAAATAGATCAAATGTGCACTGCATTGAGTTAGTGTTTATTGCAGTTATTTCTGTTCTTGTTACTTAGCACGTGCACCGATGATGTACAACAGTATAAAATTCAGAATGTGGGCTTGACTTCTGCTCGAAAGCTTTGTCTAGTAGAGAAATGCCACCTTAACTCAACACATTTTAAAATGACCTAAAACTCTGGAGGCCTTTGTACAGAGGACCTCCAGGGTGAATACTCAACTCTGAAACAATAATGAGCTCTCTACAAGGTTGGCTGCAGGAACTTATCTGTCATTCTGACATGCTAGAAGAAATCTACTGGAAATGTTGGTGGCAAGAACATGAAATGGACTTGTTGAGATTTAAGATATCCAAAAGCAGATAAACGTGAAGACATTCCATTAATCAACCTGACAACAGGAAAAATCCAGACAGAGGGGAAAGTATATAGCTGTTTAGCTAGAGCATGGCTCGTTACTATTTTTTCCATATACATTCTACTGCTAGGATGTTTCTTTAGCCAGTCTCACAAAACTTATGTGCAAGACTGGCTGTTACATTACATAGTAGCTTATTTTTGTAATCTGATTGTATTCTTCTAGTGTACCTGACCCTCTGAGCCTTGTTTTTTTTCTTTTGTGCTGCACTGAATCAGCAGGACACAGTACCTAAGGAACAGTAAAAAGCAAGAGGGCTTGTGCATGTAGCATGTGATTTCTAACTACCTAAGCATGTTGACAACAGATTTTTTTATTCTTGCCATTGTACTCAGTAAAGCAAAACCTTTCTCTGCATGTTCGTTACTCTCAGGTCATGGATTTAGTTTGAGGTCACGCAACCATTTATTAGTATGAACACAATATACTTGGACAGGGCGGTGAGATACCACAGGCTGAACCATTGATGAAATTTGCACAGTGAGTTTATCATCTGTCTCTGTAATGCATACTATTTTAGATCACCTCCTTGCTATAGTATGGCTTTTTTCTTCCTGGTATTTGGCAAAAACTTCTAAGCAGACTTGTGAATATCTTAGAAAACTTTGGTGTTTTCAGTCTTTTCTCTGTGTTGAATAAAGCAGCAATGTCTTGAAGCCATTAGAAGAGTTACAATGGATAACTTGCATTAGTCTGTTATTCTCTGTCAGAAGCGTGTATCTAGTATTTCTTTCTGACTGTTTAGCACTGAACCCCACATTTAAACAAAGTTTAGTATAATAAACTTTCCTCAGGCAGAAAGACAGCAACAGACTTTTAAGACACTGTTATTTTTCTCAAATCTGCAAGTATCAGGAATTTGCCAGACACTTGGAGCTGCCTGTCTGTCCATAAGGACTTTATTGTATGCAGGAATTGAAGGTTCTCATGTCGGCTTGTATGGTGCTTCTGTCCAGTCTCCTGAAGTGTAGATTAGTGTGGTAAATACTAATGCAAGATTACTAATATGCTATACTAGCTATGAGAGAAGTGCTTTTTGTCTTCATTCCCTCTGGAAGCCATAACCTTTGGGAGTGATAATACCAACATCAATTTATGCATCCATGTCTTCATGTTCTGTAACTTACCTTGTAGGAAAGTAGTAAATAATCACATTTGACTACCACAACCTGTGTCTGGAATAACCTCCACGAATGTGTTCAAAACAGCAGGCAACCTGAAATGCAGTGGCTTAATGGAAGGAGTCCAGTGATCATCTGCTGTTAGTGTGTAGTCTTTCTGTGTCTTTTAGGAGCCCCCCTTTGAGCCTTTATCAGAATGTTTGGATTTTTTTTTGTGAATTTGCATTAAGAGTGGCCTTCCTGATGTATGGTATGAGGATTCACAAGATCAAGAAGGAAATGTTTGCAGAACAACCCCAGGTATTCTCCATTTTGATTATGAAATACCATTAAAACCCTTTTGGCATTTTACTAGTCTTCCTTTCTCAATCCAGGAGCAAAGTCAACATCCTAGAGCTAACAAACATGTCAGGTGCATCAAAAGGCTGCAGTGCCACTGCTTCGTTCTTTCCCTGCTCCAGGGCCTGAAGAAGTCTGCTTGTGCTTGCTGGGACCTCCATTGGGAAAAATGGAAAACTGCAGGCGGACTGGCCTCTTGCTTCCTGACAGCAGAGACCGTAAACTTGATCTTTCAACTTTTAAACCTTGTGTGCAGGTCTGTACTTAGTGGCTTTGTTCCTGAATAGCTGCTGCAACTAAGTCCAGGACTAGAATCTAGAACAGCCCTAAAAGGACAGAGCGTGTAGTTTGTACATCACAGCTGAGTGTTTTTTAATAACCCTAGAATCAGATAACTTGAAAAGTAGACTGCTGGGTTCCTGTCTCATAAAAAGATCTTAAATTAGCTGCGAGGATAAAAATGGTTTCTAGCAAGTAACTATAAAAAGGAAAGGGTTACAGTTCACTCCCTCACTTGGCATCTGCACATCTTTCAGCGTGTCCCTTCTCTGTCCCCTCTGTTCCCCTTCTTACCACCAAGGGTCCAAAGTTCAGTGTTTATTCCTACCACAGACAGGCTGCTTGGATATCCAGTTTTCATTTGAAAACTGCAGGGCCATAGGAATCTAAATCTCTAACTTAAATTCCTTGGCACCATAATGAGCTATCTGGCACGTTGTGCTTTCTTCTGCTGTTGGCATGAGTTGCTGTAACTGGATAAGGAAGAAGGGGCAAAGTCAAGGAGACAGGAAAAAATTTCTAGAGGATGGGAAGTTAGGCAGCATGCAACTGTACAACTAAAGAGCTAAGTAGAGTCAGCATAACTTTTTATTCTACTCTAAGAAAACAAAAGTTTCTGAAATATTGATATTTTGAAAAATTGAATGAAAAGCTGCCTGCTCCCTTTAATGCCTTCTAAAATCCTATGTTGAAAAGGTCTCCTGTTCCTCAAGGGTCAAAACAGTATGGATTTTTAACCACACTTTTGATCCTGTGGGCAGGTTAGCCTGGCAGAAGTAATGTAATCTTCCTGCACAGGAGGCAGTTAGCTGGGGAAAAACACACCAGTGAGGTGATAACTCTGCCAGCACAGAGCAATGCTCCTTGGAGACACTGCGAGGAGGGAGGGGTGTCTCTGTCTAATCCAAACTGCTGGTTTCCATTGGAGGCAGGGTACAACATCTGAGAGGACTCCTGTGGTTTGGGTGTTTTCACTATTGATCCAGAGCAACTCAACTAAAAATTAGTGACAAGGTTTTATAAAACAATTTGGGATGCTGTAAAAAGAATTCGGAACAAACTCTCGTCTGTGCTAAAACACTAGCTTGTGTTTTGCAGAGCAGAGTGTATTTTAAAGGCTAGTTCACATCGGTTCTAGATGGATCCACGAACGTAGAAAAGTAGAATAAAAAACTGTCTGCTACGTGTCAAAATAAAAAAGCCAATGCAGAAAGTCTTTGAGATTCATACAGAAGGGATCAATATCTGAATTTCCTCTGCACACCTCAAAACAGAGATATTTTGATTTTTCTCAATAAAGTACATACTGACAATTCAGATTAGACACTTTAAATCTCTGAAGGTGATTTTTTTTTTTTTCTCCAGAATCTTTGATTTTTATGAGAATGACAAGAGTCATCCTCATGAAAGACAACTTGTATCCTATCAAATATTTGCTTAGAAGTACTGTAATAAGGCTTCTCATAAGGCTTTGCTATTTTGCATAAGCAACCATACTTAGTGTGAAATTTGCTCATCAGCCATCATAAGTAAAATACATTACTAAGAATAAGAATAGTTTATATTCAAAATTCAGCACTGTTTTGTTATTTCTTAAAATTTTCTAGCCCCATCTTTAGGAAGAAAAAGCACTTGAAATGTCATTTCTCTTTGAATTCTAGTATGTAGCTTGGTTTTTAACTTGAAGACTTTGGCACTATACCTCCTGACAAATTAGCACGTTTTCCTTTTTTTTTTGCCAAAGTTCCTTCTGCCCTTATGTGAACTTGTGGTTGTCAACTGTCTTCCACTACACAGTTAATTTCAAACAATTGTTTTTAGTCTACAAAAAAAAGCATGCTATAACAATCACCTATTACATATTGATAGTTTAGAAATAAAGTAATTTCACAGCTGGTTTTTGTTAATCTCAGTTTTTGGCTAAGCAATGGGAACTTGGGTTAGCAATGGAAAGTTTTTGGTACTTTGTGTTTTGCACCTCTGAGAGAAATGGAGTTTGGGGCACGTATTATTTATTTAATGATTTATAGCTAGAAATCTTGGGATGGAATATGAACTGAGAGCCATGGGAATTCTTGAGGAAATGGTTATATGGCAAGAACAAACAAAAAATACTTTATTTGTGAACTTTGGATTCATCTTTTATATAAAATGTGGAATACTTAATGTTTATCTACTACAAAAACACTTGATAATCAGTGGAGATGTGCCAGAGTTGTCTTTTAATTCAAATATCAGTGCACAGCATATTTGCTGGGTCATGAGCTTTAACAAAGATGGTCAGAGTTATTCAACTTCCAAGAGACCGAAAAAAGCCAATCTAAGCCTCAAAAAAGAATATACCACCTGATCTTTTACTGCTTTGGATAAGGAAAGACTAAAAGAAATACTTTGTGTGACAGAAGAAATTTGATTTGACAGTTCCTCTGTGAAAGACTGCAGAAAAAGCAACAAGTTCAATGCTAAAAATGACATTAATGAAGTGGTAAAGTTGGCTGGTAGTGTATAGTGCCTTCCCAGAATGCCACTTTTTTTTTTTTAATAAGCTCCCCGAGTTGTTTGGACAAACAGAAGCAGGGGATGAAGAAACTGAACACCTCTTCAGTGTTTCCCTAGAGTTAACACAGCATCTTGTATGTTGTAACCCAAGAGCTTGCCTTTGTTCTTGGATGTGGTGCCCATGACTTGAGGGGTTTGATCATGGAGACATGATCACTAGAGCAATCTTTTTGGGAAGCTGAAGTTTTGATTTCTAGTGAAGTTGTATGTGTGCACAACTAGTGGGCTGTCACTGCAATGTTGGAGACGTAGGGGTGAGCTGTCAAGTCTTCATGGCCCAGTGCTGTGCGCGGTAATTGGGCAACAGACGTTTAGACTCCAGCAGCAATACAGGCAGTTTAGCAAGAAGTCGCCTCCAGGTTAATTATCATGCTTCACTTTTAAGTCTTTCATCAGTGAACTCGATATTTTTAATTTCCTTCAATAGAAAGAAATGTTTTTGAGACTTAATGAGGCTGATGGAGTTGATGTGTATGCGTATGGTTATAACATACTGCAGCTCATTAAAAGTACAAAATACTCCATACTTCTGTACAGTTTAAAGAGGAACAGAGATAAATAGGGTATATTTTGAAATATTTATAAGTTATAGTGGCTGACAGGAGAAGCAGAGAATTCTCTATAGCCAAAAAATCTTGACAGTTTTATTACATGGTAAAGACAGTAACTAGAAGCATGTGAGAAAAGACTGATGTGCTTCCAGCCGTCTTCCATAAAATACAGCCACCTCTACCTAAGACAATGTTATCTTATATCTGGGTTGGGTTTTTTCCATCTGTTAAACTGGGTGCTGTGCAAGGTATGACCCTATGAGGAAAGTTGCTTCTTACTTTTTGGAGTTTTCTTTGGTTGCAGGTGTATTTTGCTGAGGTGTTCACTGGTCTTGGGTCTGTCTCTGCTCCATCTTGACCATTGCATCTCCCATTTGTTTTTGGCCAGATCTCCCCAAGTACATCTCCAAGTATGGCCATTTTATAGGCCAGGAATTGGATGACTTGAAGCACCCTGCAGTGCTGATTCTGCCTGATCTGTGCCCATAGGAATTGCTACATGAGGGAAATTAGTTTAAAGGTTGTTGGTGCATTGTGGATGGTGCATATCAAACATGGTAATTCAATTATATATGGAATGAGCCCAGAGGAGGGCCACAAAGATGGTCAGAGGGCTGGAGCACTCTCCTATGAGGACAGGCTGAGAGAGTTGGGGTTGTTCAGCCTGGAGAAGAGAAGGCTCCGGGGAGACCTTCCAGTGCTGAAAGGGGGCTACAGGAGAGATGGGGAGGGACCCTTGATCAGAGATTGTAGTGGCAGGATGAGGGGTAATGGTTTTAAGCTGAAAGAGGGTAGATTTTTATTAGATATAAGGAATAATTTTTTTCCTGTGAGGGCAGTGAGGCAGTGGCCCAGGTTGCCCAGAGAAGCTGTGGATGCCCCATCCCTGGAGGGGTTCAAGGCCAGGCTGGATGAGGCTTTGAGCAACCTGGGCTAGTGGAGGGTGTCGCTTCCCACAGCAGAGGGTGGGAGCTCAATGATCTCTTATGTCCCTTCTAACCCAAACTGTTCTATGATCTGTTCTGTGCTTGTGGTAAAGCTTTTGGGAGCATCTCCTTTTATATTCAGGACTAATAGCATAGAAGGTGAATTATCTTAAATAAATATTTTGAGGATGCTGTAAAAATAACAATGTTAAACTATTTGGGTAAGCGTGGTATAAGCCAGTAATATCTCCACCAGTATTTTAATTTGGCAGAGTTGGTCAACCTGCAGCCTTTCTAGACTAATTTGTGTCTGGAAGCTTGTATTTCAGAATGGTGAAGTAAGGACAAATGTGGCAGCCTTGGATCTGGACATTCTTTTTCTCATGGCATTATTACACAAGCACAGCGCTTTCACCTCACATGGAGGAGGTCAAATGCTTTTTGAGGAGCTCTGTCAGGATTTACTGCACATCTGCAGCACACCAGTCCTGCAGATGATGTGGTAACCCATGTCTTCAGTAGTGTGAAGCTGGCTATGACTGAACAGAGTTGTCATCTTAGATGTGTTCAGACAGTCTGATTTTAAAAAGAAACAGCAGATCTTCAACTAATTTGTAATAGTCCCGTTGTTTAAAAAAAGAGAGGCAAGTGTGGCCTTTCCTTCGAAGAGAATTAAAGATAAATGCTCCACCAGTCTTAAAAAAATAGTGTGTATATATATATTTATTTCAGTGTGTGTAATATTCCTGATAACTGCTCTTCATGAAAATGTTCTTGTTGTAAGATCTTGACAATAACTGTGCTGTTTTAAAGGTTCTACACTTTTGAGTCAATGTTGTTGCTTTTATTTCTCTGATCTATGGAACATCTCATTAAACTGATGTATTTTAACCTAATGAAATGAAAATTTAAACACTGCTTGTCACTTGTTGAGGAAAGAAAAAACCTTAAAATACTTCAGCGTAGTAGTAAATAAGAGAGTGTATTCTGCAAAGAGTGTTTGAAATGCTCATTAAAAAAGTTAGAAAAGTTTCTGTCTGAAACTTCAGCCCAATTTTATTTCTAATTGGTGAAAATTATAATGCAAGAATGATTTTGAAATTGTGCTTTGTATATGCTTTTCAAAGCCTTTATCTTAGTCTGGAGGCAGAATTCTAAATTGTACTCTTCTAAAAGTATTTTTTAAATTAGGATTTCCTTAATTCATCATAAACTCTCATTTCTTTCATTTTTAATTTGTAAGCTGCATGGAACTTGATCATGTTATCAAGTGTGTTTCTTTGAAGGGAAAACGATGGGAATATTCTGCATGTGTGCCAGCTATGTTATACGCAGTTGTGTTTAGCTTTGTAGAAAGGAAAGAAAAGACTGCTTGTAGGAAAAGTATCAGTACTGTCACATGTTAACAGTGACTGTTTTCTTTTGAGCTCTCTCGGTGAAAAATCCCTGTCTGTTTTCCCACAATGATGCTTTAAAAGCTGCTAGCAACCAATTTCCACCAACTGCAAACATGATTACGGTCCATGTGTGTATAAGAACTGCTTTTTCCAAATCTAAAGTGTATTTTAAGAGGATCTGTTTTTCTTCTTCTCTATTGTCTGTTGCCAATAGACACATCAAGTGTAACACTATTGCTGTCTTTTATGCTTTCCTTGCTACTTATGTCCCAGTCTATCTGGGATGTGTGCAGTGTTTCTGAAAGCCTTACCAGCCTTCTAGCGCAGCAGCTCAGCTAGCACACTTCTCCAAGGCTGCTGAGTGGCTCCTGGTCGGAAATCACGACACTGGGTTCAGGCAGAGCTGCTCCCTGCACCGGGTCTGTGCGCGCTCCGCTGTGTCTGTAGGTGGCAGTGAGCATACGCTGTGCGACAGCGTTTCCAACCTGGGGTCACAAAGGGAGAAACGACTTGCAGATCCCTATTTTCAGAGTTTTGTGTTTTTTTTTTTTCTTCCCCCATGATGTTTTATTTTTGAAATGAAATTCTGAATCTCTTTGTAAGTGTTGTTGGCCTTTTAGCAATAAAACCTCTACTGATTTCTTCTCATTCCAAATGCTGATGTTTTATATATTCTCTAAGCTAGCATTCATTTAACTACAGCAGGGGTGTATTTTAAAGACTATTTTTTAAATGGGGAAAGGTTATAAATGTAGCTTCTGTATTATTGAGAAAGATAGAACATGCTAATTTTTCATTCCCTTCCCTTCTTGAAGGATTTCTTTCTGCAGTTCAGCCAGCCTTTGAAATCGAATGCTATGTGAACGTCTGCTTTAAAGGCATCCTTTAAAGCCAAAAGACTTGCTGCTGTTTCACAGGGGACCTAAAGCCCTAGCTAAAAAATAAAAAAAAAAAAAAAAGAGAGAGAGAGAAAGCCTGTGGAGGAACAGCAGGATGGCTGCTCCCTGAGTAGGTGAAGGCAGGAACACTCCTGGGATGTGTTTGTGCTGGGGAGAGGAGATGGATGTTGGCAATGGAAGGTTAGCCTGTCCTGCAGAGAGGTGGTAGCCTGTGGCAGGGAGCAAAAGAAAACTTCTTGGACTACTGAAGAATGAAGTCAGATGTGAGGATAGATTGTAAAGCAAGGAAAATAAGAGTCGTGGGGTTTGTCTCCGACTAAACCCTGCTAGTACCAGGAAAAATCTTGACTCAGGCTGATGTCACCAGTGTATTTTTCCAGTAAGGCTGCTGAACTCCCTTTCTAATAATAATTTTGCATTACAGCTTCTCTTCTTCTGAGCCTAGTAGATATGTTGAAATATTACAGGTTTATGGATTTGTATGCAGTAATGGTTCTTCAGCCTGATACTGAGGAAGTAATGTTTAATGATTCCCAGTGGAAAAGCTGGAATGGGGGCGGGAAATCCAATATGTTGGTGCATGTTTAGTCTCTTTCATCTTTAATGGGATATATGATGGACTGTGCTATTTCTGTCACGTGAGAGTTTAATCTAGATTTTTTTATTTGTACACTTTTCTCCCACTTTACTATTTGCATTACTTAACTCTAGGCTCCAGATATGACATTACTAATTTCCAACTCTGCTCTTTGGAGTGATTTCTATCTCCAAAATGAGTGTAAATGAAAACAGGATGAAATGAAAAAGCCCATAGGAAAGTCATGTTGTCTCCTTGTGTATCATGTATGCCAGCTCTACAAGAAGGGGGATTATCACTTTCTCCCCTGTTTCCTGAGTGGAAGCTTTATGCATGTCATCCTTACTTGCCTTCTATGTGGTGTTGCAAATGTATTGGACTTAATCACTCTAAGGTATCTTTTTTTAACAACTAGAGTGATTCTGTCAACATAAATTCAGGAGACAGCATTAGATCTCATAGATTTTCCTATTTTAAGGTACAAAAGTAGTGCCAGTGCAAATGGCCAGGGGAGGGCTGAGGGAAAACACACTGGTATTTACATTTCCTGCTCATGGGCTTTCAGTGTGAACGGGCAACATGTAAAAGAGAAAATTAAAATGCAGAGAGATGGGAATGTGGTTAAAGAATTAACTTGGGATAAGAGCACCTGAACCTGGTGCTGGTTCTGTCCCCAGGGACACTGTATGTGTGTGAACATGGCAAACCCAGTAAGCTTGTGTCCACCTGCACCTCTCTAGATGAACATTCCCTTTAGCCTAGGCCCTTGAGATTTAGATACCCCTGACATGAAGACAACCATCTATTTAAAGGTTTGGTCCCTAATCCAAATTATTAGCTTGAGGTCCTGTGGTAGCTGGTGGACAAAGGCAGATATCTCTGTAAGGGTGGTCTCACACACAAGGTTTAATGAATGAATAATCTTTTGCAAACTTTTGTTTCCATTTAATATACAGATCTTGTACTAAATGCTGATTATTTAGATGATTCCAAATAGGCGAGACAAGTCCTACATTAGAACTACTACAGATAGTAGCTATTTTGTGCCTGCATTTCAGTTCCCCTCCTAGAGAACAATTTTTCTATCTCTGAGGCATGATGAAACAGGTATGTTGAATTGTGAAGAGCGTAGATGTTGGAGTCAGGGAACACATTAGGAGGTGAGGAAGTTGCATTCAGGTACTCTAAGGTCACTCTGGGAACTTTATCAGATAAACAATGAATCCAAAGTGATGAAAGCACAGGATGTGGAGTAAAAGCACTAAAAAATAAAAAACATACATGGGAGAAAAGTGCATGTAAAAGAGCACTTCCAAGATGCTGTTAGTGAATAAGCATAAAAGGAAATGTCTTACAGATGAGCAAAAAAAATAGAAGTAGCAGAGTCAATTACTCTAAGCCTGGGAAAGCAATTTGATATCTGAGAATTCAGACGAAATTTTGTGCCCCTTGGAGTCAGTATTGGCAATAGGAAGTCTGTGGAAGCAGGATTTCTCTCTCCACTCTAAATGTCTGTTGTATGTTACTAGAGACCTACATTCTTTCTAAAGCCAGGTCATTTTATAAACAGATGTACTCAAATGTATGCTTAATTCTAAATAAATTACATCTTAACTTTATAAAGTAAGCTGGTAAATGTGCCCCAGGCCAGGGGGATAAGGTAATTATTCTATACTTGATGATCTTACCTGTTCAGCTATTCTGGCTTTGACTCTGCAGGCTATTTATTTCATACCTAATCTGAAGCAGATGGACTCTTCTGTTGGAGTCATTGCTTGCTGACCTGAAGTTTTGCACTGAACTGAGCTAGTATTAGATGAAATGTTTGACATGAAGGCAGAAAAGTAATAAATTGAATTATGCAAAAAAGTTGTTTCTGGTTGTGTCAGAATCGTAGAATGGATTGGGCTGGAGAGGACCTTTAAAGGTCCTCTAGTCTAACCTTCCTGCGATGAGCAGTGACATCTTCAACTAGATCAGGTTGCTCAAAGCCCTATCCAACCTGACCTTGAAAGTTTCCAGGGATGGCTCATCTACCACCTCTCTGGGCAAACTGTTCTAGTGTTTCACCACATTCAAAGTAAAAAAAAAAAAAATCNGTGCTGACGGATGCAGCACTCCAGGTGGGGCTCACGAGAGCAGAGCAGAGGGGCAGGATCACCTCCCCCAACCTGCTGGTCACACTGCTTTTGATGCAGCCCAGGACACAGTTGGCTTTCTGGGTTGCAAGTGCACATTGCCAGCTCGTGTCCAGCTTTTCATCCACCAAACCCCAAGTCCTTCTCCTCAAGGCTGCTCTCGATCCCTTTGTTCCCCAGCCTGTATTGATACTGGGAGCTGCCCTGATCCAGGTGCAGAATCTTGCACTTGGCCTTGTTGAACCTCATGATGTTCACATAGGCCCGCTTCTCAAGCTTGTCCAGGTCCCTCTGGATGGCATTCTGGCTCTCAGTTCATCCTGACCCAGGGCTATGTGTTTCTGGTCTGAGTAGGTGTAAAGTAGGACTGTATGATGCTTTTGTCTCCTGGCTCCACTGATAGGAAAGGATTTATGGTGAACTCTGACAGCTCACCGGGTCTGGATCATCTTGGCCATAGCTCTGGGTGCATGTCACAAGCAGCACATTCTCACAGTCTGGATGTAGTGCTCATGGTCAGGACCTCTGAGGCTTACCTGAACCACAAGTGTGTAAAGAGCATGACTCTGGGGTTCTCAGGATTCTGCAATACACAAGGAGACAGATGTGGGTTTCTGTTAATTTCTTTATTTTAAATGACTACAAAACTACTCTTAGTAAAAACATCTTTAACATATTTATAAAATATTTTTATATTTATACACACACTGCAAGCTGCTACAAAATTACCTCTGGGAAAGCAAGTATACCTATAACAAGAGTAAAGCAAATATATATTACAAGTTATTACAGAACTTCAACTACTAAGCAAGTATATACTCATGAACCTTTACTTCTGTGCACCTATAAATATCTTATGTGAGGTGTTACTGGTAAAACACCAAACTGCTCCCGGGAGTGGGGCTGGCTGACGAGGGAAAAGTCTCGTTTACAGACGATCTGTGTCATGGAGGCTGGAGTCAGCCAGGTGTCCCCAGCCAGGGTCTGGTCTGTCCAGGAGATCTCCTGCCTAGAGACTCCTTTTGGGTAGGTTGGAAGCTATTACTTACACCTTTTTGTTGTAGATACATAAGTGGGTGTAGGACATCAATTCTTAGAATAATTGTTGCTAACTCCTGTTTTCCTGGGAGGCAAGTTTGCTGTCGTAGTTTTTGTCCTGTACTCATCAAGGTTCCTTTGTCCTGCTGACTACTCCCCATTGAGGAGGTTTAGGGTGAACTTGTAGTGGCTGCCTCTGGACTTTGGCTAAGAGATATCCTTCTCCATCAGTATGTTTACCAGGTTGCCTTTGTGGTGGCCCCATCACTAGGCATCAACCATGACAATATTAATCACAAGAGATGATTGCAGAACTTCCAAAAACCCTGAGAAATAAGAAGTTGACATAAAATGCTCAAAAAAGTTGCTTCTCAAACTTAATTTCTTTTTTTTTTTTTTGTAAGGAACTCTTCATGAAGTAAACAATCGCTTCTGCTATTTCCTCTCTCTCAACCTTGGCTCCCTCCTCTTCTGTCTGAGGGGATTAAAACCAAGCCAAGTTATTTTACTGCAGTGTTATAAATGGTACAGTCTTCATTTTCATAGGCATGGTATTTATGGTTCACTGATTTAAAAGTTTATGGCTTAGATCAAAAACCTTGAACATAAAATTGATTGTTGCTTAATGTACTAAGGAACCTGTGATTTGGGACCTCTGGGATTAGCATCTGGTACCTAAAATTTTATATATTTAATGTTTTCATAGTTAATGCATTTCTACCAATCCGTATAATCCATTTCATAGAGGCAGCAATACATCTTTACTTAGCATAAAATGCCAATTGATATTAAAGGGCAACAAGGCGATATTCAAGCCTGTTACACTTTGGTAAATCTACCAATTCAGACATATAATCTAACCATGAACTGCTGCTGCTTGTGTGCAAACATTGGAAAGACTTGTTTTCCAGTAGCTACATAATGAAAGCAACAAGTCAAGATCATAACTAAGCTATGCTGTTATTTAATTAGTCTTTCCATGTTCAGTAATTGATGAACTTTGTATATGATGGTAGGAGGTAAGATTAGACCATTCTTCAGAATCCTTTCAGAATTCTTTGCCTAGAATCTATGGACCAGTCCTGTTTCCTCTGTAGTCTGAGTTTAGTACAAGAGACAATTAAGCAAATATGACTTGTAATTCTGTGGTAACTATAAATTTTTCAAAACACCGAAATTATTTAGGAGGCCAGCTGTTAAAGCTGATGGAGGCACATAAACATGGATAAGGTATCCTCCCATGAAGCTTAAGATAGACAATTTTTTTGGTTTAGGGTTTAAGTTAAGTATGAGATGTAGTGGCTCTTGGCAGGATGGAGGAGCTGTAATGTTGAGCTCTGAGTAAGACACATTGACATACTAGGCATTTGGGAAACTTAGTGGAAGTGCTACTGTAAGAGTAACTAAGTTTGTGCTAGAATTGTTCTTCTCTTGTTTTTTTGAGTGTTTCTTGTTTTGTGGGCTTTTTATGATGAAGAGTTTTTCTGCTCGGTTTGGGTTTGTTTTGTTTTTCTTTTTTTAGTGAATGCATATGTTTTAAGAAATCCTCAGATGGATCTCTCCAGTTATAACCAGCTTTCTTGGTATCATAGCCCAGTGATTTGCAATACAGCTTGGCTGTGAGAATTATTAAAACTTTTCCAAGATATGCATTGTAGCAGAGAAACAGAAATCCCATCTAAGCCTCCAGTATTTCAAGTGTTGAATTTCCCATCACATTTTCTTGGTGGAGATGAAAAGCCTTACAAGAAAATCAGACTTTGTAATCAGATGATGATGCATGAAAGGATGTGTCTGGTAATGTGACAGATGATCCTAACCTTCATTAATGTGCTTTAATTGGATTAAGCTCTATGAAAAGCCTTTTCTTCTTTTTCAACACCTTCAGGGCTCTGGGCTGCGCAGAGTGAACGTACAGAACATCCTGCAAAAGGGCACTCATCCTGCTCCATAGACATATGCTGTACATCCTGACATCAAGTTAACATAAACAGAGCTTATCTCCAGTGACATGGCCCCTAGGGTGCCAGAGAGTGGTGGCCATCGAGTGATAATTGGGCAGTTACAAGGTTTGTTGCAGCATTGGAGGCACTAAATCCCTTCACAACCGAAGGGGTTGCTGCACAGGGGCTGGAAGCTGTCAGCGCACATATCAGCTCTTCAAACCATTTTTAATAAAAGGCCAGATTATACATGATTGACAAAGGGACAGCCTCGCTGCTGCTGTTAATACTGAGAATGCAATTCCCTGCGTTGTCTCACAGTTTTCAATAGGATACCTGGGGAGTAAGGTATTGCTGAGCGTAAGCCAAAGTGGCAGCCGCTCTCGTGCAGTGATGGACACCAGCAGAAGGAACATATGTTTTTGCCTTGTTGTGTTGGGAACCTATTCTGCCCTAATTTAGGTTATTTTTGTGAACAGGGTTTACTCACACAACTATTTTTCTGACCTCTGGCTCCTGGCTTACTCCTGTTGCCTGCTTTTAAAGCTCCAGCAGATGCAACCCTGGCAAATTCCTCACCAGCATTCATTGTGGTGGGTTTGTGTGATGCGTATGGGTGGTCAGTCAGGGGAGAAAGATTAGAGAGAAATAGTGAAACAGGTTTAAGAATAGAGGGGGAGGTGGGAGATAGGAGCTGTGTGCTTGGAAGAAAAAGGGAGAAGTTTTCTAAAACAAATGCATTTCATGTCCCGTAAAACACAGCACCTTATGTGAGCTCGGTTTGCTAGTCATGGAGTCTTTCTCTTAAATGGCCCTTACCCCTCCTACCAAGGCATTAAATGATGTGGTTAAATCAATGAGGATGATGCTGGCTGTGACATTTGTGCATTCAAGTTGGAGGTGTCATTGTACATGTGAATTTCTGAACATCTGCTCTTTTAAACCTCAAAGAAACAGAGGCAGCTGGTTTTGAGTATTCTTACAGTATACTGCCTATGTGTTCTTGGAAGTGTTTTTTTTTTTTTTAATCTGTTTAACATAGTGTATTTACAGTAATATTGGAACTACAACTTCATGGGAAGCCACCAACTGTATCACAGCTAGAATACTTTGTGCAAAGAATGTTCCCACAATATGTCTTTAGGGATGTGTCTGGGGGAAAGCCAACAGATCTGAAATATTTCCTATGGATTCATGACTTTCCAAATGTTATTTTAGTCTTCTAGATCACAGAATGTGGCACACTCAAGATTTATTTCTTTTCCATATTGTAACAGTTGTTTGTCAAAGGTTTTTGTCCTGTTTCTAAAATTACTTTTGCAGCTTCCTTTTTCGCCTTTTCTTTACTCATGTAATTCCAGAGTACTTGATTTTTTCCTTGGGAATACTTGGTATAATAATGGGAATATTTCAACCTCTAGATGAGTTTATGGCTGTAGATTCCTTGATGGTTCTAGATTGCTTGAAAGTTCTAGATCACCCTGTGGTTCCAGATGGGTTTCCAGGCTGGCTTGGGGCTCCATTGGGTTCTGAGGGGGGGAGGACGCAGTTCAGGCAGTTTTGGCATCTCGTCAGGATCTGGAATACTTGCTGCTGAGAGCACTCTCACTGGGGTTTTTTCCTTTCTTATTGCCTTTTTTTGTCTTCAATACATGTTTTTTTGCTTCTTGGTGGCTCTTTGGAGTTGAAGGCCTGTGGGATCATCCCATCAGCTGTGACTCTCCCAAGGGCCTAGCACGCTGACTCGCCCTGCCTCTCTGGATGTTCTTTATCCTGCAGGTCCAGAGGGCAGATTGAGATGAGATCTGAGGAAGAAATGTTTTCCTGTGAGGGTGGTGAGGCGGTGGCCCAGGTTGCCCGGAGAAGCTGTGGATGCCCCATCCCTGGAGGGGTTCAAGGCCAGGCTGNCAATACATGTTTTTTTGCTTCTTGGTGGCTCTTTGGAGTTGAAGGCCTGTGGGATCATTCCATCAGCTGTGACTCTCCCAAGGGCCTAGCACGCTGACTCGCCCTGCCTCTCTGGATGTTCTTTATGCTGCAGGCCCAGAGGGCAGATTGAGATGAGATCTGAGGAAGAAAGGTTTTCCTGTGAGGGTGGTGAGGCAGTGGCCCAGGTTGCCCAGAGAAGCTGTGGATGCCCCATCCCTGGAGGGGTTCAAGGCCAGGCTGGATGAGGCTTTGAGCAACCTGGGCTAGTGGAGGGTGTCCCTGCCCAGGGGTTTGGAACTCAGTGACCGCTAAGGTCCCTTCCAGCCCAAACCATTCTATGATTTGGAGTCCGTGATTGTTAAGTAAACCTTAGTAATGCAGTACTCAGTGTGTTGTGGCTTGGTTGTTTTTTTGTTTGTTTGTTTGGGGTTTTTTTTGTTTTTCTTTTTTCTGACACAAACAAAAAACCCCTCTGCTTTTCCTAGGGAATGCTATGGGTAGCAAAGCCATTAGGGCTTTCATGCAAGTTCTGAACCAAGTTCTGAATATCCCTGAATGCTAGGGGGCAAATTTCTAAACAACATCATTACAGAACTATATGGAGAATACAGAGGTTGTTTTTTTTTCTTTTTCTTTTTAATACCAAGTGCTTGGGGAGTATACTTCTGAGTATTCAAATTAGTCATTAATCAAAAAAGCAATTTGTTGGGCATTTGAAAATCATTACCAGTTTAAAGGACTTAGATTCTATTTTAAGAGTTTCAGTGGGCAAAAAAAATCTTCAGCTATCACTAGAGAATATCCAATCTACACAGCAATTTAAACAGTGTATCTCCAACAGCCATATGTGGTTTAATTTTCACAGCTTTTTGTAACCTATCTTATTATAGTATAGTTATTCATAGCATGGAAAAATAACCTTCAGTAAAACAAGTATGTTTAATGTGTTGGACTTCACATGTTTAAAGCCAGTCTGAAGAGTTCCTCATCGGGCAGGCTGGAGTGAAACATCTGACCATGCAGAAGTGCAATAGCAGCTTCAAGCTGAGTTTATATACATTTGCATAGAAGCTCTGCGGGGAAAAATAAGTGTTATTGGTGAGAGGACAAAGGCTGGAGTAATTTTCAGAACCTTGCTCTTTTATGTGACAATAATGCCTATGGGCTTGGTCCAGTATAACTTCACAAGGACACTTTAATGTGGTATTTAATAATCCTATCCTCAGAAAACTGACATAAACAAGCAGCTGTGAAATTTGCCATTCTTTGGTACAGACGTGTAAGCTCTGGAGGATCTTGCATTTGGGAAAATCCTTCACTGAGTTGCTGCAGGAAAATTAGCATTGCTACAGAGGCATGTAGCTGCAGGGACCCAGGGAGGAGGCAATGGCAGTTATCATACCTTAGGATTCAGAATTTCTGTACCTTTTAGTCTGTCTTTAAAAAATTGTTCTTCTATAGACATATTGTATTACTAACCCAAACAAGTTTTGGGTTTTTTGGATAAGTTTTCTTAGAAATGATTATTTGCACTTGCTATATAACGATGTGAATGCATTTCAGAACAGAATGGAGGTTGTTAGTCATATAAAACACCTTTCTGTTTTATTTGGTCCGTAGCAAAAAAACCTCCTTCCAAGGGGGGCTCTTCCTTTTCCATATCACAGAATGTTAGGGATTGGAAGGGACCTCGAAAGATCATCTAGTCCAATCCCCCTGCCGNTCTTGCAAAAGTAATTTACTATTGTACACACGTTATTTCTACACTGGCTCATATATGTATTACATATGTATTTCAGATAGTTGGCCTCTGTTTTTTTTCTGTGAAGGCAGACAACCATTCCTGAGTGTTATGGAGTGAGCAAAAAGAATGCTTTAGCCTTATTGGGAAGTGTCTTAGTTTGCTTGGAAATGTCTTGGTTTACCCTTTTAATTAAGGTGCACTAAGTTGGAGTTTGGGCCAGTCAGTAAAAAGAATGTGTAGATGCATCTGCATTTTTGCAAACGTTGCACAGATCAGATGCAAATTAGGAAATGTGATAGGTAAATGATCAAGCAGGTAGGATATGTGACCCACTTGTAAAAACATAAAAAATAAGAGTAATTCAAATACTCTCTGCCGTTGCCTTCCCAGATTTAGACTGTGTGTGCTTTCAGGTGGATGGGAAATATAGTAAGCAAATAAACCTATTGACTGTAAAGGAGTAGCCAATGGTTAACCCAAGGCCATACACAGGATGTTGCTAACTATTCGCAGATTTAACTTTAATTCCGTTTTATAGTTATTCTCACCTGAGAAGAATTTGAGTATTGGTTCAGGGAGGAAACAACAACCTATCTTTGCCTGCTGTATGCAAAGTGCTGGAGTGACCTCATGTGAACAGCCAAGTCCCAATTAACCTGTTAGAGCTGAGGTGGAAGGAAAAGGATTCAGGACGTAATGCACGAGTTGCCTATTAGCCCTCTGACTCTTAATCATAAGTGCTATTGTAGAGGTGTAGATGCATTCCTATGGCTGTGCTGATCCTGTGGCTGCCTGACTGAGCTGCTTGCCTTTTGTATCCTAGTAGAGGGTTGACCAAGCTCGTTACCCTTTGTACTTTTAACTCCAGCAAAGTCTGTTCTTTGCCTATGGAACTGTAAAACAACTTGGGCTCTCCACTGTTTGAGAAATGTAGGGGGGGGGGAAGTAGAAAGATAAATTAATGTTTCTCCCTGGAATATCTTGCATTTAGGGGAAAGAAAAACCAAAAAATCATCAATCAACCTCTTCCTTCTTTTATCAGCTTACACAAAACTAGTAGGAGGAGGAAGGTAGATTTCATTAAGATCTCTGTTAATGTTCTGTCCTTTCTACCTTGTCTGTCTTCAATATAGGTGGAAAAAGCTCAAAACTGTTTCAGGTGATGTCTAGAGGATTTGTAGATTAGAAGCTTTTGCAGAAATAATGAAAATATTACACAATGTTATGGACAAAAAATATAGACAATCCTGAAAATTTTGTATCACCTTGCTCTGCTGAAAATATTTTTATTTTTTCCTCTTAATTTCTCTGTGAAAACTCCATAGGAGAAGACTATGGGGAAACACTGATTAAAACTGTAGGAAGTGCTTAAACATCTCCTGAATACAAACCTGAGTGAAGTAAATATGAAGATGTCTGTTGATTTCAGCATGCACAAGGTCATGGCCTTCGTAGGCAAAGCTGTGATTGCACAACACATGCTTGAGTTCCACAGCATGTCCCTTAAAATTTGCCTTTAAAGCATCCAGTGTGGTGTAACGAAAACAGAGGGCGGGGTGGAGCCGTGCAGCCATGGCGAGTACAGCAGGAGACTTCAGTGGCACATAAGATGCAATATCACCCGGTTCCTTATCAGAGAAATTACTGTCAGGTCCACAGTGGCTTTATCCGTCCTCATTGCTCTGTGAAAGGAAGAAAAAATATTCCACTGAGAAATGCTACTGTGACACAAGGCAAAAGGTAGTGTCCAGGATCACGAGGATGTCAGACCCTGGAAGTATGAGTAACCATAGGAGACATGGGAAGGGAAGATCTCTGTAAAACTCATCACCATTTGTTCTTTTCCAGAACTTGTCAATTTCCAAAGATTAACCCAAATTGTAGGTATGAAGGAAAACAAATGTAGTGAAGGAAAAACCAATAGATATTCACACACAAAAAGTGTGGTTGGCAAAAAAAGCTAAAAGCACTATTCAGGAGCATAGTGCTTTTGTTCTGTAGTATAAAAAAAAGTTTGTTTCAGGAAGTTAATTTTTTATTTGGGAGGAGAGGGGATGTGGAACTTGAGGAAATCTTTGGTTTTATGCCTCCTATGTTTAAATAAATCAGTAAACAAAGTCAGCAGACAGCTAAGGGGATCAGCACAGGGCCAGGTTATGAAATTGTGATTAACCAGGGTAAGAAGGCATTTGCAAGGTTCCTGTAAATGCTCAGACATCCAAGGGGATTTTTATTGTGGCTTATAATTTTGGCAATTATAATGTGATCTTCTAATACTCCAATGCTGGTGCCTCTGCAGTGACATGTTTTATCTGTTGACATCTAATGGAGTTAACAAATGCTGTATCAGTGGTTTCTTTGCAAAATACTTCTGTAAAAACTATTAAGTGCTGTGCTGCATTCTTGCTATTTCTTAGTGCACAAGTGATGCTTGTATACATATTTATCAAACCTGTGACAGGTTTGTGTCTCACTATGTCTTTTCTCTGTCATCCAGTTATTCTGCTGGAGTGACCAGCAGCTTTTCATGCAGCGTGCCTAGCTGGATTTCTTCCCAGAAAGGCTAGAATGTGACTGAAAAGGAGGATGTATGCCTAGGTCTTGAGTTAACCTTGTCTTGTGTTGGTGTTGTGACACAGCGTTGCTGCTGCACCATTCTAGAAATAAATTCATTAAACACAATTAAAAAAAACTAAATTGAAGGCAATTATTCTAACAGAGGAGAGCATACGACAAGTGACGTAACAGGAGAAATAAGAGGATTGCAGAGAAGTAAATTTTACCCAGAAACACTTTGTAGTCTCGTTGCATTTTGATCTTCAATTTTCTAAATAGTTGTTTCAATTACTACAGTAATGTCTTGCTCTTCATTCAGCAACTGATATGAGTATTTTTAATTGTATCTAATGGCACTAGATTTTTCTAATTCTTTAGACCTGAATATTAGTTTTACCTCTTAGGCTTGTTTCCAGATCTGCCTTTGAGGTGCATGGTCTCCCCGATCTCTGACGCTGTCCAGGTACATGCAGTTTTGTGTGGCTCTGTGTAGAAGTATTAAAGAACTGCAGGACATCCTTCAGTAGATCATCAGTCGGACTGATGTGCAATGACTTCAGAAGAAATCAACTCTCTTCAGAGAAAGAAACAAAATAGTCATATCAAATATTTTTTGTCTTTTTTCCAGAATTTAAAAATAAACTTTCTGACCATCATGCACGAATGCTTGATCTCTTTATAGTGGTTCTGACATTTGGAGGAAAGCTGTATCGCTGCTCTTATTTATTGTCTGTGACTTGCCCTATGTTTAGAAGACAGAGTTTGTTAAGGATTCTTTGGAGAAAAAGTTATAGATGTGTGAATAAAAGCAGATTTTATGACTCTATGGGCAGTAGAAGAGGTCTCGGAGCAAGTTCCTTACTCAGCATTTAATAAGGACTAAGTACAGTTGGAAATGTCCTTTTTGAGTGGTAGTAGAAATGAAGCAGAGTTGCACTCTAGACGTGATTAATATTTGCTTTTCAATGATCAAAATAGTATATTGAAGAAAATTTAATTTGAAGAAGAAATTTCAATATCTGAAAAACTGAATTCTGGAGCTTTTGGAAGAGAGCTGGAATTTAGAAAGAATGCTTTCTAAAATCATGATAGTTAAATAAGTTACTGAAGAAAGGCTAGGGAGGTGAATAAAATTCCTGTGTCATAACTTCTGAATGATTAGATTACTTTTAGGCTTAGTCCAACAATATCAAATCAATTCTTTAGACATAAGGTTTGAATCTTTTAAAAGCTTCATAAGTCATAGTGGAACTAGCCTCACTTTTCCAGAGGAGACTTGGAGAAAAGTAGAAGATCTTAATCAGCTAAAATCAGACAAATATGTCACGTATGTATTTAAATAGGGACAGGGAAGAATGGGACAGTTGTAGAACTTGTCCATTACAGAAATTTTTTAAGACTGTACATTTTTCCTGTTTAAACTGATTTCCAAGAACGGTACTATCTTGGAACAATGTAGGTGTCTGGAAACAGAATTCTCCACTAATCTTACATGTTTTGAGGCAATGCCTGAATTCCACCATGAAGCTGGTGTGAATTTTGTTTGGACTGGTGACTTTGTTTTTTGTAGAACTTGTTTAGGTATGAGAGCTCCTAAATATGATGTGCCTTTGCTGAAATTACAGGTAAATTGATGAGACATTTTACAGACAAAATTTTCTCCGTGTGCTGCTCTACTGACTCAGATATTAGTGAACATGCAGATCCAGTTCTGGAAACTGGGAGAGTTATGATCAAGTTCATACATTAGACAAATTGCAGAGCTGGTGGATTTTATGCTTTTGTACTACACGGTTGTGGCAAGGGACTGGACTTCATAGTTGGGAAAAGCTTGTTAAAAACGGTGCACTGATGTGTGATGAGATATTCAGAAGCCACTGCTTTGTAACCTAGTAAAGAAATGAACTAGAACATATACAACTGTGCTATTTGAATGTTATCCTGTCTCTTATGAGAGAAAAACAAGTTTTAAGATGTAATTGAAAGCCAGCATATGCAGGGAAAACAGGCAATTTGATTTGTTTGCAAAGTGAAAAGAAAGTTTGGTCTCTGCTGTGCATGTTCTGAAAAATTAAATTTATTCCTAACATAACTCCAAAAAATGTGTCATGATACCAGAGATGAACTTACTTTTATGACCTAAATTCATGGTGAAATTGTACTCCTTCGTTTCTGATGGCGCTTTCTCTCCTTGATGAAACTGTTTTTCTAGTTGCTGTTTGTTTCAGATACCACAGAGGTGTGCTCTATTAAATGTTATCTTCAGGAAAACCTGAGTAGTTTTAACTAGCCTCAAAAAGCAACTGTAACCCTCTGCCAAAACCCTAACATTTTCAGGAGTAAAAGCAGGTTGAAAAAGTTGGGTTTTTTCCTTACCTTTGTGTTCCCACCAGTAAAGTTGGATTAGACTCTTAGTAAAAATGCTCATGAATACTCACACACTGACATTCTAGCTTCAGAATTGTTCTAATGTGTTGGACACAGCAGTAGTTTTCAGAAATTGCGTAACTGCCTCTACTTGAGCTTTGTGCATGTATCAGAAAAAAGTCATTGAACTGTCTAGAAATATTAGTTCCTTTTCTGTCAAATGTGCTCTGAACATAATGGGAGGTTATTTTAAGTGTGATAATATTCATTCCCAGGCTAGTACTCTTTAGATTGTCTTTCAAACTTTCGAGAGCTCATATTTCAACTGCAGGTCTATAAATTTTTAAGGTTTTCAGAAATGGCCGGTATATGTAGAAAATCTTCAGTTTAGAGGTAAGAAGAAAGAAATTTTTAATTTCTTAATTAACATTGTTTTTCTCAATTGAACATACAGAAAAAACTGTGTTGAACCCTCATTGATGGAAAATTGAGATTTAATGCAAATGTCAGAAGAGTAATATCTTTATTTGCTTACTTTATATGGTTCCTGTACTTTTCATGATTTGATCTCACACGGAGTAGTGAGAAAGGGCTGTAGCGAATGCCTGGCAAGTCTATGTAGGGTCTGAACTTCAGGGTGATATTATACCTGTGGCAGAGAATAACAATGGTTTTGTTGAAAAGCGCAGGAAACCAGTTTATAGCGTCTATCATGTTTGACTTTATAACATATTGATACTACAAGTTACTTGGTGGTTGGTGTAAGATATTGACTTCTGTGGGAGGTGCTCGCTAGAGCATTTAGGTCAACTGCAGTACCAACATGTGCCAGGTAAAGCTCAGTTGAACTTCCAGGAGGAGAGGTTACTCAGTTCAAAGGTCGAATTTTGGGTCAAAATACACACACACACACACACACACACAAAAAGAGGAAGAATGGAGAGAACATGTAGACACTTAGAACAGACAAAAGTCTGGTCTTTGATTCAAAACTGGGGTGCTGGATGTATAGATTTCAGTATGCTGTGTTTAGTGGTGGCTGTTAAAGAGGCACATGCATTTCTGTGCTGAATCTTTATCAATGGAAGAAGATAAAATTGTGAAGGTCATGACTTCTTTTTGGGGACAAAACAGAAGGGTTGAAATATAATATTTTGCAAGATTTAAAAAATAAATTCCCATTGAGGAGAATACAGTAATTTGTAAGCCTGAACCCATACACAGTAGACACAGAACCAGGCTCTCCAAACCTCACACTTGTAAGTACAAACATATTTAATATACAAGAAAAATTGCTTAAATTATTTGTAAACGAGTTTTCTAATGCTTACCTGAATTGTCTTGCTATTTGACTCATTTAAGCAAGTGGGGTTTAGACTGAGGTCTTCCACTATCCTCAAACCTGCTGCTTAGCACTCTTAGGTGTCCAAAACAGACGTTCTCAGTGTTTATGTTCCCATTACATGTACAGTAAAGGTGGAGAGAGGTGGGCAAAGGCTGATCTCAGAACATACTTTAGTGCATAACTTCCTGGTGGGGCAAAAAACCCAAAGCTACACTGGAGCAGTGTCATGATATATGGACACGTGCCACCTGGCTCCTTCTCCGTTGGAAGTTCCTTTTGGGTAACTGGCTATGGTTTTTTTGTATAATGGCAATGTCCGCCTGACTGTATGCTGTCTGTCCTGCTCAGTGTGGTTCCAGTGCTATATAAAGCGGTTCCATTGCAAACTACAGAGTATCCTTTTTTTTTTTTTAAATACTAGGACAATGCTCTCACCACAGACCACTTTTTCTTGGCATGATGGACTTGGAAACAGGTAACTGGAGCTGCAGTGCTGAGAGTTGTCACAGGCAGTCAGTGGAGAACTGAACTTCTTGCTACTAAGAGGCAGTGTGTAAAGCTACCAGGCGGGCTGACAAAATTAGTTTTTTGATGGCTCCCAATGGCAGTTAAATTAGGACTTTGCAGTTTCTTGAGAGTCAAATGGGTTTCAAAAGCAAATCCCATACGTGGCATTGCAGAAAAATCAAATGGCAAAGAGATGTTTGTCTTCCTTCTTCAGATTTTTAAATTAAAGCTGCAGTGTAAAATGATGCACGGTTTTTATGCCTGTTTGCACAAATGCATGCATATTTATGTCACACGTTTCCCTGTAGTGAACCTGAGGCAAAGTGAACACTGAAATCTAATTCTTCCTTTTCGCATGAACGTCTAAAGTCTGATTTCCTCTTCTTGAGTGTTTCTTTTTTTTCTGCATCTTAAATGCGTAAAGGATCTAAAGAAAGCTTCAGGATGTTTTTACTCTAACAGCAGCTTTAAGTATGAACACTGCACTGGTCTCTGTGAAGCTGCACTATATGAACATCGTTATTGTTGAACAAATTTTGAAGCACTTACCCCATTTTTATGCAATCCTTCTTTAGGTTAAATATCTTTTTTTATTAAACATGACTATTTACACATCTGTAACTGCATAAAAGAGAATAAGTAGTTCGTGATCTGACCTATAAATAAATATTTATTCTTGGTAAGCTACTAAGCTGTTGTGTGACTTGGGAAAAATAACTTTGCCTCCCTGTATTTCCTGACAGCTGTGAAACAATTCTACTTCAAAAGTCAAAAGATTTGAATTTCAAAATAACTTACAAGCTGGGAGCAGTGCTTTAATGTTTTTAAAACATTAGCAAGGAACTAAGAGAGAAAGGAGCTGGAAATGATTCTAGGAAGTGTCAGGAGAATGGTAATTTTCATTTGTATACGACTGAGATTTTGACGTTCTTCTTTTAGAAAAGTTTGAATGAACATCTTGGTTCTCTTGGAACAAAATGGAGAAGAAAGAAAGAAAAACCACAAACCAATGCTCCTTCAGACCCACACATCAAGTCTGGCACTGGTTTTGGCAGCAGAGCCCAAATGTGTATGTTCGGAGTGTGAAAGGAGCTATTCAGATACTGTAGGGAAGAGTTTTTCATACTTGAGGTATTACTGCAGCCCAGCTGACAAGTCACGAGGAGAAGTCAGAAGTCAGTCCATTGCTTGAAACCAGTTCCTGGGCAGAAGAATCAGCTCTACTGAGTTTATAAGAGTTTGCTTTAGAAGTTGTAGCAAATGATTGCTTTTCTTTAGTCCTGTGGGTAACCTCCCCCACCTTCCCTGTTAACCATGACTTTTTACACAGCTATGAGCATGTGCCATAAGGCCCAGGAGGAGGACAGCATGCTTGGCAAAGCATGTTATGAACCCTAGGAATATATCATGTGGGACTGTAAGGAGTTAAGGAACCTCGTCTTGCCTTGGTTTTTGTCTGTGCTCCTTAGAAAGCTGACAAAAGATGTAAGGGACAGGCAAGATAGTTCTGCTGGTTAAAAATAATGAGTCAGTGGAACTGTAAACCATTGGCCAGAAGCTAACTCAAGGTAGAATAATGACATGGCTATTCTGTGACTCTGTTAAGTAAGAATTAGAAACCAAAAATATAATTGGGCTTGTCAGCATGGAACCTCCTCTCAGACAAATCTGGTTTTGTTTTATTTTCAGCAGTGCTAGAGGTCTGGTTGATAAAGACAGCTGTGTCAATATTAGATACTTTGATTTCTCTGAGGCATTTAATTTACTACCACATAACATTTCAATTTAAAAATGCTGCATTATGTAGCATTAACAGGCTACACAGCAGATGGATTAGAAACTGGCTTACTGACAGGTATCAAAATGAAGTTGCTAATGGGGAGAGATCAATGAAATGCCATTTTTGCAGTGGTCTCCTGGGGCCCAGGGCTACTTTATATTTTTTTATCATTGATCTAGTCACTGATGTAAAAGCCTTATTGGTGAAATTTGCAGATGATATAAAGGTCTGTGAGGTAGCAAATAATGGAGACAAATAATTAGAGAAATCTGAATCATGCCATGCAATGTTTGGGCATTGTGATGGGTTAATGCTGCGGTGGTACCGGCGTGCCACGTTACTGCTGTGACTGTAAATGCGTGTGACAGCGGGACACATGGACAGTAGCCTCATGCCCGGCCTGCTCTGGAGTTGTCTAACTCTGCTACATGTCCCTCTCTTCCCTAGCAATTCTCCTTTGCATCCCCAGCAAAATCTAGTCTGAAGCTGCTCTGTGTAAGGAATATGGGGGCTGTGGGAAGGAAAAAGGTGAGAGATGATGTTCTGCTGTAGCAGGTCCTACAGTCAGTCAAAAGGTGGGCCCCTCGTACCAGAAAGTGAAGTTCTCCAAAGTACATTAAGTCAGATCAGCTGGAGAAAGTCTTGGGTTTTTTTTTGTCTTACCTCAGAAAAGTCAGTGCCCTCTTTTCTCAGAGCTGCTTGGTAACAGTAACCCGCTGGAACGTGTTGTGTGGTGCTATTTGTGTTTTTTTCACATGAATCCCAAACTTAAGTAGGATGATTGTTATGTTAGATGATTGTTACTTCTACAAGAAGTTGGAAGGAACTCTAGTCCAACCTCCTACTCAAGAAAGAACAACTTTGAAATTAGATCAGGTTGCTGAGAGCCTTGCCCAGTTGAGCTTTAAAAATTTCAAAGGTCAGGATCTCCCCACCTCCTCTGGACAAAATCTGTTCTAGTGTTTGGAGCACTCCAGTGAAGTTTGGGTTTTTTTCTCCTTGTGCCCAAAGGGAATTTCCCATTTTGCATCTTGCAACTCTTGCCTCTTGTCCTTTAACTGGACTTCTACAAGAATTGTGTGAACTGTTTGCGCTATGTATCAGTTATAGTTGGTGTAAATACCTCAGGCTAGTTCCTTGTTAGGATTTTCAACATGTATACAGATAGGTCCCTAGGTGTTTAGTACTAAATGCAGTAAGTGTTTAGAAAGCAAACTGTTCCTAGAAATACCCTTACGTCCACTAAAAACTGTACTTCAGTGCATTTGTAATTTGTAGTTTCTCTAAATAGACTCAAAAAGAAGAAAATAACATTTCTAACTTTCCCCCTGTCTTATTGTTACTATTCTTTTTTCATCTATGCAACAATAAATGCCATAGTCATAATTAATAAGAAGTGAAGCACTATGGTTTAATACCTATGATTTTAAATCGTGAGTACTTGGACATGCAGATACATCATTTTTACATATAACTTTTAAATTATTTTATTGCAGCTCTGACATATCTCATTCTAGCTGTAACTCTTTTCCATCATCTTTCATTTGTCTTACTCAGAATTTAATTTGCAGGGGGAATTTTTTATTGGAAAGATGAAGTATATTTAAAATTTGACCTAATTTGCCATGTGTTAATTTGTTATTCACACTTTATATCTTGTTCTAAACTGATAAAATTATTTCTTTTCCATATGGGAAAGGATTTAATGCAGTTGAAACACATTCTTTGTTAGTAGAGAGTTGTTTTGGCTTGCTTTTTAATGCTCTAGGATTTCTAGTCAGATTATTAGTTGTCTCTGGGTGAGGAAAAGACTGTTTTTGAATGGCTGTTCCTTTTAATCCAAATAATCCTGGTCTCTAAAGAGATTAACATAAACACACATAAACTTTCTTCCTTTTGCCTATGCTTCGGTGGTTTGGTTAGTTACACTGTATGCCATCTCTAATTTGTAAAAAGCAAAACAGAAAACAACCTAAACTCTGAAAAAGCGATGGCTAATTAGAACAATAACTGTTGACTGAGAAAGCAACACAGACTGGGTCAGAAATGGATTATTGTTCACATAGGAGATAACACAAGTTTCTATTTGCAAGCCTATGCAAGTTGTATCGATGTTCTTGCACAGCCCTAGTGAAATTCTAAGCTGGGTAATTTGCTTGAGGAACAAATTTCATGTGAAATAACCATGCGTTATCAGTGTCGATGAGAACTGCTCATTTGTGAGATACAGCAAAATCATCTTGTAATTGATTGTGCTTATGCTGCTAAAACATGAAATTCATCTTATCTGTTTTGTGGCCTCAGCAACACTGATGGAAGAAATATTCAAAGGGCATTGTTATTAAAATTTCTTTTAAAATAGTACATATTGCCCTTACTGATGAGGGGACTTGTGTATAAATGTTATATAGTTAATTTACATCCCTTTCTTATTCTAAGTGCTCAGCTTCTTAATTTGGCTTCTTCTAGACAAAGAAACTTTTTCTTGTGCGCACAACTGATCTCAGTACTAATGTAGCTCAAATTATGACACTTCTTTCTCGTGAGACCCTAATATGTTGCCTAACATGTCATTAAGGAAGTTTCAACATGTATGTAAAATTAATTCTTTCCGTGCTGCTACAGTGGTGAGCATATATAATGTCATATTCCTCTACACACACTACTACTGCCTTAAAATAACTGGCACTGTGTTTTCTGCCACTCTTAATACCTCAAGCAGTAGCTTCCTCTGAAAGTAGCACTCAAGTGTTTCATCACATCAGTAAGGGTCTGACTGGCAAATTCTGAGTTGGTCTGTGGTCCTGCTTCAACACTTTTGGATTCTTTGCCAATTGTTTATTTAAGGTACCACAAATATTGTAGGTTTCCAGCCAGGAGAAAATACAAATACATATGGGATAGCTGAATCTAATGGACTTAAATACCTTCAGCCATTTGACGTTTATTAAGTTTCAAAGAAAACATCAAAAATTTTGGACTGTGTACTCACAGTATAATGGTGGGCTAAGGCATGAAATATAACTTGAGCATGCTATTTTTTAAATCAGATTTTTCCTTGAAACAAGCCACATTCCACACAAGTTCATAAATTGCTTTAGTTTTAAACATGCTTTGTGAAAAGTTTTGTTTGGAAGACTTTGTACACTGCTAAAAAAAATATTAAGTAACTGGACCATGTGTCTAAATCTCTTAATATTTTAGCTAGCTCTCCATTAAACCAAAGAAAATCCCAATCTAAAACAGAACTCACAGAGGATTCAACCCAGAGTCAGTCCTTGAACAGGTTGAATAGTTTGCTGAAGAAAAGACAGTTTCTAAGTATGAGGTATTGACCATAAGATGTATTTTCATTTACTTAAAACAACCAGAAAAATCCATTCCTAGAAATGGAATGCTCTGGTGCTCTATCATTATTACTCCTGGATAGTTAACTTTAAGGCATCTTGGGTTTCAAATTAAATGTCAAAAGTCATTCAGCATTGAAAATGTCTCTGCCTAATGCAGAAAGCAAATAACTTTCTATGGCATATTTTCCATTTGCAACTCCTGTAACAGTGCCAAGAATGGTAATGTATCACAATTGCTTTTCTGGCAAAAGTCAAACCACTAAAATGCATTCTATTTTTAATAGTAATAATACTTAAGTTCTTATATGTGGTATTATTTTGCTAAATAGTTTGGAAACTTGAAGTAAAAGACTGCATAAATATTGGAACACTTGTTAGAATATTATTGAAATCTAGGCAGCTTGCTTGGCAGCGCCCTGATGAGGTGCTGGGACACTGAGATTTCCTGGGGTCATTAAGATAAATAGTAAATTCTGTTGCATACCCCTGAATCTCAGAGTACGCTCCATGTGAGTGAAACACTAGGGAGTCCATTCGGCATAAAATACAGGTTGCTGTCCTCCTGTACTCTGAGCTAAGCTCCCTATTCTAATTTGGCTATGTACTTTTCTTGTTTTTATATGTACTGCCAAAAGGACAGCAAGTTGTGGGAAGGAAATGCTGGTAAACCCTTAGAGCCCAGTCATCACATGAATTCTCACTTTCAGACTTTAGCAAAGCTACAGAGAAGTGGAAGAAGTGATCACAAGACAGATGGGGGACTGGCCCTCCTAGTATACAAGTGACTCAATGGGTTGTTGCAATTGGATTTTATAACTTTAAAATTACAGAGCTGAAGAAAGTGAAACAAGATTTTTAGTGAAGAGTTTTGCCATGGCTAGGGAGTGAAGAATTAGGTCTGGGAGTGTGATGGGCTGTTGTTGCTGTTCTAAGTGCAAGTGTCTTTCAAAAGTTTCCCACGAGTACCAATTTCAAAGTGAGAGCATCACACCTGTGCGGTGTTCCAAGTAGTAGGTTCTTACTCCTGCTTTGTGATCCCCTATATGTATATAGTACAACGTTATTTTGTCATGTAGTCAGTGTCACAGGGAGAGCTCATGAGACTGAGGTTTGTTTAAAGGCATTGAGCATTGAAGAGGGGAGAGCTTGAATTCAGCCTGCAACTTCAAATTCCAAGTCGGGTCCTCTGCCACACAAATGAAAGAAATGGAATCAGAAGAAATGTATCAAGTGGAAACTAATCCTCTGTCTTTTCTCTATTCCTAAAGATAAGAAAAGAAGGCAAGTGATGGAAGACTGAGATACAGCCTTCTAATAATAGCTCCCTCTTTGAGAATCCCCTAATGCCGAGTCAGCCACAGACCAAACACCAAGGAACTGTGAAGTGGTTTAAGTAATGCCTCTCGTGTTATCCGACAGCCTGAAGGCAATCTAGTACTTCATAAATCCAGTGTGATACAGAAGTTGGTCTCCTCTTTAGTGTCACAGAGGCATCCATTGTCATCCCAGTGGCAGTTATATGTTAGGATTGAAATCTTAGCTATATTGCATGGCCTGTGGTCCCTAATTTTCTAGCTAAAGACACAAGCTGTAACAAACGTTCCACAATAAGATGAAACAGGTAGGCTGGCATTTGTTGGAAAGTACTACTTTCCTTACTTGGTGGGAGGTGATGGGAAGGGTTGCAAATCTTACTGAGGAAGGAATTAGATTGAACTTGGCAAATTCAGGAGGAGATTCAACAATGCATTTTTCTAGAGCTAGATAGAAGCAAGCAAATTAATGAACTCAAAACAGGCAATAATTGTGGTTTTGTGTATAGTTGTTTGATTTTTTTTTTAATTTGTTTTTTATTTTGTCTCTAAGTGAGTCCCTAAAGCCTCTGCCAGGCCTGAATATCAGGGATTTGAATAGCTAAAGGGAGATGGTTAAATAAAAAGACACCAAACAAACAAAAAACAACAAAAAAAACCCCTTACAAAACAAAACAATTTTTTTTAATTGGCTGTCTTTCAGGTAGGCTTAAGAAATAAGTGAGAAATTGTATCAGGATTAATTCAATCTAGTAAGAGGCAGATAGAAGTGGGCCTTTGAGTTCCCTTTCAGAGTTATTTTTCTACAACTGTACGTAGCGGATCCTGCTTACCTCTGTGGAGTGACTATGTACAATTAGGAGGAACTCAAGTCTGTGTATAGAAGTGGGTAATAGAAATGCAGTGTATGATCTTAAAAAAAATATTCTTGCTACTGGGAAATGAAAGATCATGAACTACAGCAAACATGCCAGTCCTCAAATGTGTGGAGTAAAGAATAACCATAAGTAACAGTAAGATTCAGTATTGTCTCTTTCCAACCACTGTTGTTGTTTTTGGCTCAATCTTGAATCTCCCAGGCAAAGTGCTCACACTGGCAAGTAATTAATGTGGGGTTTGAGGAGATAGCTGGGCATGTTTGCAGGAACTTCTGCACATCAAACATTTTCAAAGATGTACTATCATTCTCTCCCTATATCCACAAATGCGCTCCCGTTTAGTTTAATTCAAGTTCATTAGAGTCTTACACCAGTTATATTCCATCCTTACAGCTCTCAAATGCATAAAATATTCTCCTTGATCCATGACAGGTTATCTTTTTTGTTTGGACAGTTCATAGTCCTGGGAGAGTATTGGATGATGATTATCACACAAGACTGGAATCTGTTAGCAGCCTAGGCAATTAGCAGCTGGGNGTCTCTAAGTGAGTCCCTAAAGCCTCTGCCAGGCCTGAATATCAGGGATTTGATTAGCTGAAGGGAGCTGGTTAAATAAAAACAGACACCAAACAAAAACCAACAAAAAAAAAACCCTCACAAAACAAAGCAATTTTTTTTAATTGGTACCTACCTACCTTTCAGGTAGGCTTAAGAAATAAGTGAGAAATTGTACCAGAATTAATTCAATCTAGTAAGAGGCAGATAGAAGTGGACTGCAGGGCCTATGAGTTCCCTTTCAGTGTATGATTTTAAAAAAATATTCTTGCTACTGGTAAATGAAAGATCATGAACTACAGCAAACATGCCAGTCCTCAAATGTGTGGAGTAAAGAATAATCATATTAACAGTAAGATTCAGTATTGTCTCTTTCCAACCACTGTTGTTGTTTTTGGCTCAATCTTGAATCTCCCAGGCAAAGTGCTCACACTGGCAAGTAATTAATGTGGGGTTTGAGGAGATAGCTGGGCATGTTTGCAGGAACTTCTGCACATCAAACATTTTCAAAGATGTACTATCATTCTCTCCCTATATCCACAAATGCGCTCCCGTTTAGTTTAATTCAAGTTCATTAGAGTCTTACACCAGTTATATTCCATCCTTACAGCTCTCAAATGCATAAAATATTCTCCTTGATCCATGACAGGTTATCTTTTTTGTTTGGACAGTTCATAGTCCTGGGAGAGTATTGGATGATGATTATCACACAAGACTGGAATCTGTTAGCAGCCTAGGCAATTAGCAGCTGGGTTATTCTGCTGGTTTTTATCCCTGTTTATTGGCCAATTTTCTGGTTAAACCAAATAGACTATGCATACTACTTTTTTCTTATCTGTCAGCTAATTTCCAGAGATGTACAAACCTATTATAAATTTGATGGAATTTAATGTAAGTTAGATGGCTACTAGGTTATGCGTCTGTTTGGAAGATAGGTTTGCATTCCAGCCTCAGGCAGAAAATGATTTCAGATTAAGAATGCACAGCAGTAGCGCTATAAAATCTGCGGAGACATGGAAGTGTGCTCATAACCACTTGAGATGGGAAGCTCAGGCTGTCAAACTTTGCAATTTCAAGGGCTTGGTGATTTCTCAAAGAGATTTAAGGCCTGATCTAGAATTAATGGTTGAGAAAATGAGTAATTGGTCATCTGTGGCTTGCCAGACAGAATCAGGGGAAGGAGCATGGTATAAAATATACATACTTTCTAAAGAAGCTGACTGAAATTAGCCAGGAAGCTTTCTATTATGGTGGGTTTTTTTATATGGCATAAGACAAATTCATGCACAAGAAAGCAAAATGGGAGGGGGGAGAAAAGAAACACAAGTTCTCTGTTGCAAAGGCAGCCATTGTTCTGCTGGATGATGGGTGCTTGATGCTTTTAATATAGTGGAAATAACTGGTTGATTAAAGAAACAAACCCAGACAAATACCTCAGACTTTACTATGGAGAACTTGGCCTTTTACTTGCCTACAAGAGTTCAAGATACAATATCCCTGGTTTGTACTGAATTTCAAATCCAGCAGTTAGCTTACTTAAGTTGGCAGAAGGTTTCCAAATTTGCTGTATGTACTCTTTGTGTGGGCAGAGTCAGTGCTTCTGTCAGTCAGGAGTACAAGCATATCACTTGGAGATCCCAGAGAGTTGACTTTTTTATATCATCTAAAGTTTTGTTTCAGTTGTTTTTGGAGAAGTGCATCATAAAAATCATACGTTAGATTTTATGCTTTACTCTTATTGCTCTTACCTTGAAAGAACCTGTTCCAGTGAGAAGAAACAAACTGGAATGTGCAGAGTGCAAACAACCAGGAAGGAGCCTTTAAAGCTAAAGGTTTTTCCTAATGAACACAGATTAGTAAGGACAAGTAATTTAGTCTACTCATTTGGCCTAACAGGCAACTCATGTAAATAGACATTTGGTTTAGAAGCTATACCATATGTCACTGCAAAATACAAGTCCAAAGTATTCGCCTGAGAACCCAAACCAAGAGTGAAACCTGTGGTACAAGAGACAAAGAGCCAAATCCTATAATTTTTAGCATTAGAGGAAGGCAGGAGGAATGAGGGCATAAGCAGTGCACTCAGTCCACACAAAACAGAGGGGGGTTGTAAGTTACTGTCATGGCATGGTTTTAGTAGGAAATTCAGTATTGTATAATGAGGTTCATTTTATAGTTTCTATTTCCTTAAGTTTGTCTCTGCAGTATAACAAAGGGTTTGGGGTATGCCAGAAGTGTTTGTGTAGTCCCCTTTGACATTGCTGGAGCTCTGCTAGGCTGCTACTATTTGAAGATGGAATTTCAATGTATATAGCTCAGAAAAAAAAGCGGTTATCTCCCCTATCCTTAATCTCTCTAGAGTATTGTTCAAAACTATCCCTTTGACAATAATCTGTGAATAAGTATGCTGTTGCCTGTTTTATTCAGCAGCAGGTATATAAACTAAGCCAATAAAAATCTGGATACCCTTTCCAGGTGAACAGATGTTAATGTCTTCATTCAATTTTTATTTCCAGTTCTTGCTCTGCTAAACTCCCACTGAAGTCAGCAAGTCTGCCTAAATAAAGAACAAATAAAACCTAAGTAAATGCCTTAGGTTTTGTTCCAGGGCAAGGAAATGACTATTGGAGTGCTGATCAGCCAAGCTTTTCTGCAGAGTGAATATTAAGATTTCCATATATTAAAAATTCAACATGGGTAATTCAAAATAAGTTCAAAACCATCTATCTCTGATTCCTTGCAACTCCCATGACAATTGAAGGTAAATGTTTTCAGTAGTACTTCTTGTTTCTTTAATGGTTATGCTTTTTGGGGAGCGGGGGGAGAGGTGATCATACACTTCACACATATGTGAACTAATAAATTATCATATAACCCACCTATAGCCCCTATAAAAGAAAATTATTATTTTGTTTATTCTTAGAAGGGGTAGAATTTGTTTTTACAAAGCTTTACGTGTGAGCCTGTTGTCTAAATTGTTACTGTGTATTGGTAGATATAGACTGGAGTGTGCATAGTTGAGAAGCAATTTTGAACTTGGTTATTAAACTAATTTGGGACAATGTTGGTTTGACCTGGCTTAATTTTTTAATACAAGAATGATTTCTTTATAACCTGTGATAGCAGTCAGCAGCAGTGATTGGAATCTGAATGTTTTCAGAAGAAGGTGGTCTATTTTCTTTCCTTTTTTCCAAGTGCAAAAATGACTGTGCAAAAGTCTGGTGGCAGGGAGAGCAGAGGGGTTAAAGAGCTGCTTGTGTGTAGTGCTTTTGTCTGATGCTTATTTTGGGACCTCTGATAGGTGGTTTCATTAGTACTTTTGGTTAGCTAACCCTTCTGACAGTGAGAGTCCTAGATTAAAATGAAAGAGATCCATTATAAGCCAGTGATGGACAGAGGGTTACACAGACCTCCTTGCATTTGTGTAGACAAGCTCGCTCACTCGGACTTAAGTCTGATGTGGTTACACGCAATGGATGTGCTGGCTCAGAGGGAGAGACTGACTTCTGACCCAGGCTCGGGATGTGGTTTCTGTAGGGTTGTTGAGTGCTAATGTCAAAACCTGCTACCTGAGTTTTAGAGGTTCTGTGAAACGCAAGTAAATCAATGGCAATGAAGGAGATGAATTACTGCATAACTGACATGAATGTACATATTCCTTCCATTTATTATACAACCTAAATGCAAGCTATTCGATGCTTTCTAATATGTGTTGTTATTCATCAAGTTCCGATGAACACAAAGTTCAGCAAGGCTCCATTGCTGTATTTTTAGGAAGCTAAGTATGGTAGCAAAGCATGGAAAGTATCCTATGAGAGGTTCAAACTTTAAAGCACTCATCCAGTCTTGAGAAGTAAGATGGGAATAATAGCTAAAATGTGTCAGTTTTCCGTCAGGCTGTTTCTTTGCGAACATAGATATGAAAGTTAATAGCATCCAATGTTGACTTTAATATTGGGTACCGTAGCTTATAAGGCGGTTTTATTTCAACTTGTGTTGAGCAGGATCAAATCACACTACCTGTTGTGATGCAGCTTCGACCCCCAAGTGCTCCTTGGTGGTTTTTCTGCATTTAATAGTCAGCATGAAGAATCCAGGATAGGGAGTGATCCTATACGCACTGCACAAACAAAATTGAACTAAAATGAAAGGGAGTTCAATGCATCAATTAATTTTGGGGGATTCTACAGTTGCTAGAGTTGAGAATGAGCAAGTTCATTCATTAAATCACCTTTTGCATTCTTAACACAGAGTTATTGTGTGTACATCAAAGCGTAACTCTAGGACGTAGAGTCACAGTTTGCATCATGGTCAGTGCTGTGATTATTAATTTAAAAAAGCTAAAAGACAAAAGATTGCAATTTGTTTAAATGAAATACTTCACAGTAGATCATGGGGTCAGAATTTTACTAACTGTTCACTTATAATATTAAACTGAATTACCATAAAACAAGTTGATTCAGGGTAGCTTGGTCTTAAAATGGGTAACTTGTAAAGCACTGATTTTCTTCTGTTGCCAAGTTTTGAAAGAAGCAGCTGTATCCATTTCAAGATTTTGTGTGTGTGTGTATTTTACTCTTCAGGGCTGCAGGACAGGCAAATGCTAACCTAACAGCTGCCTCTTGTGTTTTTGTGGAAAAGAGAAAGGGCCAAGGCCTGTTAAACTGAGTGTTTTACAGCTGTTGGTACCACTTTATCGTCTTTATCTCTTCAACTGGAGTGCTACATGTCCAGCAAACCGTTTTGCCTGTAGGCAAATCTTCACAGTTCACATTTTCTCAGTGTGCCCCCTGGTTCACCTTGAGGTGAAGCTCAGGTTGTTTATATTTGCATTTGAACTTGCAATTGTCAATATGAGTCTGGGGATCAATATCTGGAGCTTCGCTTTCTTTACTCAGGATTTTATCTATTTTAGTTGTGTGAATATGGCAGAGTGCAAATCAATGTGCTATACTTAAACGTGTTTAAGCAAACAACTGTTCGTTTGCTGATCGCCAGACACTATCGCAGTTTCATTTTTTTTCACTGCGTACATAGACCTTAGCTCACCAAGTTCTTGCAACATGGACACTTAGGATTTGCAGTTGCAGACCCGGACTGTAACAGCAAATATCACTCGCACATTTGTTGCCTTAGGCTTTGTGTATATCTCCCAGGAATAAATATAGAACTCATAAGCTTATAAACTCTACTTTTTTTTTTTTCCTGTTTTGATGAAACAGAAATGGGAATAGAAGGAAGCCCTCAAGCATAGATCAGGTTATCTGATTCAGTAACAGGCACAGAGCATGACAAACCAGAGCCAGCAGTGTCACAGGAGACGCTGGGCAAAGCCTCCACTGGCGCCTCTCATATTGAGAGATTGGATCTGTGTTCCAGGATCACACAGGCTGCATCTTCCCTGAACATTATTAGACCGCTACAGCAGGACTGTCCGTATGCCAATGAGCCCTTTGAAATGCCTCCCTGTGGTTTCCTTATTTTAACTTTATAATATGTATTAGAAAGGCCAAAGTTCTCCTTTATTATTTTGCCACCTCTTAATAGAAGCAAGCAGTAGGGAGGGTGGAATAAAAATTCAGTGTGCTGCTAATGGCTCAATACAAAGACCTCAACTTTTCCTTGGCGCTTTTTTTTTTTTTTTGACAGAGGTAATCTCTATTTCATCTCTGCTACAAGCAATGCTTTTGGCCTATTTATAACTGCAGCTGCCTCGAGAAAGCCTAAAGGAGATGTGATCAAACCAGACTGTACAGCAAAACACATTATATAAACATGCAATTTGTACCAAGGAATAATTTGAAGTATGAGGGGGAAATGTCAAGTACGATGACTGAAAACCAATTTGGCTTAAAATTCCACGCATTATGTATAAGTGGCATTTGCCAGCTTTCCATTCATCCTCGGAGGGAAGGCAGACATCAATCATACCTGCATGTCAACTACTGTCAACAATGCTAAACTTCAGTGGATTTTCTCCTCTGGCAGACATTAATTTAGAATATATTAATGTAAGAACTCTTGTGATGCGATTGTTCACTTTCCATCAAACTATCTGAGGTGATTTGGGTGCTTTCAAAGACTGAAAGCACAGAGTGCCTGCCCCTGCAGGGTGAGGATGGGGCTCTGTGCATGGGATCACTGCCGGGTGAGCACAGCGGGAGGCAGGGGGGCCCTGCAGCCCCCTCAGACCCCCAGCCTGGCTTGGGGGACCTGCTGTACCGTGCAGCAGCCTTTTCTGCTGATGCAGGCTCTTCCCAAGCCCGATGTTGAAGTGGGAATGGAGCGTTAATGTGGACTCCCCTTGCAGGGCAGACCCAGCCGTTCTCACCTTGCTGATCCACAAACTGGGGTTCAGTGTGGGGCGGCTGTTTCACAGGGAGAGCACAGGCTAATACTCTATTAGGCTATGAAACATACAGATGAGTCTGTTTTATGGTACCTACCAGTGCTGTTAAGTGGACATTTAACTGGATGTTAAGTGGATTTGGTAATTACTCGTTTTCAACTTTTCACTGTTTATAGTCAGGCTTGGAGCACACTTGGATAAATGGAACTATAACAGTTATTTTAAATTGCTTTAGCCACGTAACTACTGCCTATTGAGCCTTCATGTGCCTTATTTGAGTGCTTTAAAAAAAATACATAGTCCGTTATAATAGCCTGTAGTGTGGATTCTGTAATGCTGGAGAGGCTGCATCCTCTGGTGCTTTGTAAAAGCTGCAGTAGGAATGGTTGCAAAACCTGTACTTATTAAAACTCTGAGGGGTGATCCCGTTCAAACATGAGCCTTAAAACCTGGGCAGCTGTGTAAAAAATAAACAAAGTTCTGCAACTTTAATTCTTCCGAAGAAAGTGTTTTTCTTTTTTTAAAATTTATTTTATTTTTCCTTTTTGGCTGAACCTGAAGCCGCCTCCTTTTATTTACCGGTGGTCTGTTACATTCCTCCAGAGTTAGCGTGCTTCCTGTGGTCTTCCATCATCATGTCAAGGTGGTACTTCACAATATTTTTCACATTTTCTGCCTCATACATCAAACCATAGAATGTTATCCATAAGGCACAGCTGTCATTCTGTAAAATTTTTAGCGATGCTCTCATTTTTATCTGACATCTAGAAATACCTAAAGTAATAAAAAATCATTTCTACCTCATATTTGCTTTGGTGCTCGTTCTGTCCCTGTCAGTATCCATATGTTATAGCAGGCAAGATTTATACATCCCCCTACTTGGCATTCTGTGGGGGCTGTGCACAGAACCCCAGACTTGGAAACTATTCCTGTTTTCAGAATAAAAATAAAATATTATTTCAACTTGCAAAAACTTCCGGTGAATGTATTGCATCTGCTCGTTTTGAACATAAATCATCACTTCATTGAATGGTTTCTGTTCTCCAGATGCTCTTTTCTGTGCAGATTCTCATGTTCTCCTGTTTCAACAGTTCTGAACATCACTAACTTTTGCAGTAGTTTTCACAGAGAATTATTTTATTCAGGAGAGGACAGGACGTCAGAATCAGCCCTTCATTTGCTATTCAGTTGATTTAAGTGTCATTTATCGTCTGCAAAATCAATCTTCTGAGTACTTAAAATCATGGTGGCGAGAATATAAAATAAAACCATTGTATTATAAAGCAATAATTTGCATTAAAATCAAGATATATTGTCCCAGCCTGATACAGCTGAAAAAAAACCCAAAATACGAGTTCCAGAGCTTTTAACAGTTAACTCTGTTGAGAGTAAGTTCCATGCAGCTGATACCTTTCTCTGATCAGTAAAATGTCATGTTTTCAGGGTCATCTGTTTAATACCTCACTGCATTCTTCACGAGCTGCAGGTTAACTTCAAAGAATGTAAAGGATTTACATCTCTGGCTTGAGTCTGTAATTCATTTGTTAAATCATGTATGAAACATGTATGAATAGTATGAGCGAAATAGAATTATTCAATTGTAGGATCATTAATAGAATTCTAATAGCGCTATATGATAGCTCCAGCTGTTTCACAAACACATTGACTCCCATACGTTATCATCTCCCGTATATTGGCACAGATTGATAAAAATGGCTTTGGAAAAGTCAAAGCAAATATTGGTAGGTTAGCCCCGTGTCTCTTCGTCTGCAAAGGTACACAGATTTAAATGTATTGTTGCACGGAGGCACTCTGTCCAATATTAGCAATTCAAATAAGGAGCTGTGCTTTATAGCAGAGAGCAAGAACTGTCAGGGTTTCAAAGTTAATTAGACTAAACAGACAATTAATTACATCTTATTAAAATGTAAAGAACCTGTGACAAATTGCACTAATTGCACCTTCTTATATATCTGAAGAGGTCAGGCTACTTAAAAAGTGTGTTGTTAATGGAAGACAAATGCAGTTTTATGTGCTCTATAGGAATGTTATAAACTACATTATTTATGACTCTGGTAGAACACTTAATTTTAAGTTTTAAATCAAACTGTTCGTTAAGCTAGGGAGTCAGCACACAGACCCGAAAGTAGTCTGTAAAAACCTGCTGCCAATGTAATATTAATTTGAAGGTCTGTTGGTTTTTTTCCCCCCTCTTGGCAATACAGAGACACTGTTATTTTAAAGTATGTAAACCCCAGGGGAGTTCAGGCTCTTTGAAGTTTTCCCTAACTTTCCCAATCAAATAGCACAAACTCATATTGTTATTTTTTTCCAGAATTATGTAAAAGCCAAACAGGCTTGTTCTCAGGTCTAAATTGTTGTAGTTCTGTGTGATAATTACCAGTAAAATAAAGTAGGTAATGGGACAAAATATAAAGAAGAAAGGTGGAGAAAATGCCCTAAAAGCTTTGTAGGTTTTGCTGTTAAATGTATGGTCGCTGTTGGATTTTTGAGTAGATATGCTATATTACTTAAAATACCAATTATCTTCAGTTAAAATAAAATAGAGTAAGTGGAAAAACTGCTGTATTTATGTGTAGCAGATGGGCCAAGCTAGGACTAGTGCAAGAGGTAGAGGGAGGTGCCATTTCAAATCACAACAGAGAAGAACACAGGATCACGTTTAAATACCCTTTGTCACAGGCTTCAGAGTACCTTGCTGCTTAGGCTGCTCAGTCAGGATAAAAATCAGTGCTAAGAAATAGATCTAGAGTGAAAACCAAGAACAGTGCAGTGATGCTAAATGTAAAATGCTTGCTCAGGGGAGAACCAGGCTTGCTAAAACAGATGTTCAAGATCACTAACTTTCTAGATACTTCCGATGGACAACAGTGGTAGAAATTGTGTGGTACTCCGAGAACATTGCAGATGAAAATCTGCAAGAGTAACCTTAATTTTGGGTAGTGTGAAGAACTTATGTCCATGAGCTTCAGGGTTTTGGGGGGGGGAGATGATGTGCCTGGGTATGAGGTCTAGGATTCATTTCATTTGCCTTTGGGTCTTATCAGTTATTACATTTTAAGTTTATTGTTCTTGAATTCTTGCACTCCCCTGCTAAATTAATGTCTAGATTTAAAAATATTCTTGATATTTACTGATTCTGGTAAACCATTGTAGTGCTTTCAAACTGGTGAAACACAGATATTTTTTCTGGATGGCAAAAGTGCGTAGTTCTTGATGGAGCACATCGTTTTGGCTAAAGAGATACCAGTTTCAAATATGAGTTAAGACTAGAGAATAATCTTCAGTAGGAGAGAGAGATTTTGATATGGAAACCCTACGTACTTACTGAAAAAAAATAAACTTACAAAGCCAAACAAAACCACAGAACAAAATTGTGAGTGAGATTAATAAGGGGATTTAGATTCCATTCTTAATAAAAATTGTTGTACTTTGTAACATCCTTTTATGCTGACAACAAAGCATTTGTGCTTTCTTCCCAGCCTAAAGTAAAGAAATAGGTTTCTTGAGACCCCAGAGAGCAGTTTAACTACCATGGGATATTCTGAAATGGGTTTCTTTCTCATCCTGCTGTACTTGTTCTGGTTTCCACAGAATTTATTGGACTTTATTTCAAGAAGAATTGAAACCCTTGTGCCATGGCTGTCTAGGGAATATTACCAAATAAAAAAAAGTGTTAGGTTTTTGTGTGGTGCTTTGGGTTTTTTTTGTTTAAAATTTCTACACCTGGTAAACATATGAAGAATGTCCCATGAAATTGCTTTGGCCAGCTCAGCCATGCTGAGTTGACTGAGGTAGATGTAAACCATATTTAGGAGAGGATAATTCAAACATATAGCCAATGGATGATTTGATTGCAACATAGCTATCTGAAAACATGTTGTTTGCATTATACAAATCAGTACGTTTAAAATCTTGATCACAACTTTTCTCTTAACTTTTCAAAGTCAATGAGAATCTTCTACTTTACAAGAGACTGTATAACCATTCTATTTTGGCAATTGTTTTGATTACATAGTCTTGAATTTTAAAAAATTCTGGATTCAATGGATATTTCTTCCTAAATTCATAGGCTGTGGTGTTGCTGGAATTAAATTTGTGTGGTGTGCCTGAAAGCTAGTATCATTTGTCTGTATTTTCCACGGCTTTGCATCAGTGGTCATGTTTCTCCAATATAGTTTTCTTCATTAAACAGAGAAGCTAAAATCATCTTTTTGATTAGCCCAAATGGACAAGAGTAATGTCCTAATTTTATCTACAGAATGAATCTATAGATATATCTCCTAATGGCTTAGTTGTATCAGAAGATAAATTATGGTTATCAATAGTGACTACAGTAATACAGAATGTAGAAGAATGAGAGTGGAAATGACCAAGTACAAATGGATGTGTTTTGATTACTGGTAGAATAATTTAAGTGCTTTGAACCACGTACCTAAATAATTCTTAAACAACCTCTCAACATAGGGTACAAAGCCCCTTACTTACACAGGACATTTAAATATAAATGTAAGATTAAATATGTGATTTTATAGCCTCCTTGACTTAAAGACTGTTCAGATACTTAAAGTGAAGATTTTCTGGTATATTCTCCTGAGAAGAGAGAGCAGAACGCCATGTGGTTAGACGCTTCCCCTTGTTTTCTAAATCTCATAATTGGTTTATGTAGTCTTTTGCTATGCTGGCTGGCAGAAATGTTCAGTCCATATACAGTGCTATGTCATAGTTCTTTTCGTAACAAGGAGTACATCAGATCATTTGTCTGTATTTTCCACGGCTTTGCATCAGTGGTCATGTTTCTCCAATATAGTTTTCTTCATTAAACAGAGAAGCTAAAATCATCTTTTTGATTAGCCCAAATGGACAAGAGTAATGTCCTAATTTTATCTACAGAATGAATCTATAGATATATCTCCTAATGGCTTAGTTGTATCAGAAGATAAATTAGGGTTATCAATAGTGACTACAGTAATACAGAATGTAGAAGAATGAGAGTGGAAATGACCAAGTACAAATGGATGTGTTTTGATTACTGGTAGAATAATTTAAGTGCTTTGAACCACGTACCTAAATAATTCTTAAACAACCTCTCAACATAGGGTACAAAGCCCCTTACTTACACAGGACATTTAAATATAAATGTAAGATTAAATATGTGATTTTATAGCCTCCTTGACTTAAAGACTGTTCAGATACTTAAAGTGAAGATTTTCTGGTATATTCTCCTGAGAAGAGAGAGCAGAACGCCATGTGGTTAGACGCTTCCCCTTGTTTTCTAAATCTCATAATTGGTTTATGTAGTCTTTTGCTATGCTGGCTGGCAGAAATGTTCAGTCCATATACAGTGCTATGTCATAGTTCTTTTCGTAACAAGGAGTACATCAGATTATTTTTTTTTTCCACTGCTTTCTCACATTTGTCCCTGAGGGCTGTGGTTTAATTGGCCTATGAACAACTTCACGCTCAACAATGTTTGACAAATCTTTCTGCTGCAGAGTAGTGACACAGAACCAGATGCTCCAAGCTTGGTTCTTGCCATCAACAGTACCTGAGCTGCATCCCTTGATATTCATGATTTTTCATATGAATATTACCTTAGTTGGCCTGTGGCACTTAATGGTAGTCCTGAGCTTTACATTTGCTTCTAGTTAATGAGCTATCATGGAGTACTCTTATTGTTAATTAGTCTGATTTTAACCACAAGTGAAAGCCATACAGACTCTGCTGTAATACAAATCTGTGATAAAGTTTTTTTCTTATGAGACTGTCTCTTCTTAATTAACCTATGCAGTAGCAAAGATAAATTAGTTACCTTAGGAACAATTATGTTACGTATGTGTAATCTCAATACAATATTGGTACGAGCACCTTTTATTGTACAATCATTGAGGTTGGAAAAAGACCTCAAGGATCATCAAGTCCAACTGTCAACCCAACACCACCTAACCTACTAAACCATGTCCCTAAGCACCACATC